>MU403145.1:0-217332 GCA_022695765.1 Annulohypoxylon moriforme | reverse complement strand
TTAAATTTAATATAATATTAATTTAATTTTTAAAATAAATTAATTTTATATATTATTTTATTTTATTTATTTTAAATTAATTATTTTTTATAAAAAAAATTATATAAGTAATTTTATTTTTTATAAATTAAACGTTAAATTAATAATGTTAATTTAATTTTTTTAAATTTTCCGTTTAATTTAAAAAAAAAAGTTCACGTATAAAAACTTAATAAAAAAAAATATAATTATAAAGAAAAAATTAATTATAAAATTTCGAAATAATAAAATATTTAATATAATTTTAATATTCGTAAAAATAAAAATAATAATTTATTTCGTAAAATATATTATTACTTAAATATATTATAATAACGTTAAAGTTTATTAAATTTATATTAATTAAAAGAAAAAAATATATATAAAAAAATATAACTTAAACTTAAGTTTTACGTATTTTAATTTAAATTTTAAAATTAAAAAAATTTAATTTTATAAAATTATTATTTACGTTTTTATTTTTATGTAATTACTTACGTAATGTTTTAACTTTATTTTTAATAAATATTAATAAAGAAAAATTTAAATTAATTTTTAAAATATTAAATTTAATATAAAAATAAAAAAAAATATTTTACCGTTATATACGTTCGTTATAATTTTCGTTATTTTTTTAAATATTATTAATAATTATATAATATACGTAATAAATAAAATTATAATTAACGTTATTATTATTAAATTTTTAAAAACGAAGTAACGAATAAAATATAATATATATTAAATAATAAATAAAAATAATTTTAATAATAATTTTTAAATAAAAATTATTTTAATATTATATTAATTTTTTAATTAACTTTATAATTATAAAGTAATTTTTAATTATTCGAGAAAAAAATATAATAAAAATATATAATATAATTAAATTTAAAAATAAATTAAAGTTTAAAAAAAAATTAATAACTTTAAAAATATTAAAAACTTTAAAAAAAAAATTAATTAATTAATATTATACGCCGAATAAAATTAACGTATATTATTATTATTATAAAAAATAATATTATAAATTTTAAGTTTTAATTAAATAATTTAATTATAATAAATAAAATAACTCGTTTAATTAATAAAAAATTAAACATTTTTTTTATATTATAAATTAAAGTTATAAATTTATTAATTAAAAAATTAAAATTTTATATTTTTTTATTTTTCTTAAATTTTTTAAAAGTTTTTTCCGGGTTTTTATTTAATTTACGTTTTTAAAAATTATATTTTATTATATAAAATAAAAATAATAAAATATATATATAAATAAATATATAATAATTAAAATTAAAAATAAAAATAAAAATAAAATTATAAACGAATGTAAGCGTTTAATAATTATGCACGTGCACGGCACGTAAAAATAATTAAAGTAACTTCGTACGTTATATAATTAACGTTTATATATAAATAATAAATCGTTAAAATAATTCCCGATAATTTACATTTAATCTAAAATAACCATTATATTATATTAAACTATTATAACAATTATAATATATAAATTAATAACGGTTAATAAATTAATAATAATTTAATATTAAATATAATATTAATAATATTAAAAAATTTTAAATAAATTATAATTATAATTTATACGTAATAAATATTAAAAAAAAGTTTTATATAAAAATTAATAAATATAATAACGGAAATTAAAAATATAATTATATTATTAATTTTATTAAATGGAAACGATAATTAATTTATTAAAAATATTAAATTTTTTTAACCGGATTTATTATTATTATATAAAATTAATGATATAATAACCGTAAATAAAAATATTATTTAAAAAAACGTGTATTTATTTATTAATTTAATTTAAGTAATTAAATAAATTAATAAATATAAAAATAAAATTTAAAATAAATTTCTTTAATTATTATAAAATAATGTATAATAATAATAAATTTTTATTTTATTAATTAAAGAACGGAATTTATTATATATAAATAATAATAAAGTGTTAATATAATTATTTAATTAATTTTAAACTTTTATTACGGAAATAATTAAATTTTTTTATAATTTAAAATATATATAAAAAAATTATTTAATTAATATATTAATTACGAATTAAATAATAAAAATAATTAAATATTATTAAATAATATATATAAATAAACTTATTTAATATTTTACGTAAATTTATAATGTATTAAATGATAAATTCCGCGTTATAATTATAAAATTAACCGAAGGAATAATTTTTAAATTTTATTTATTATATTTATAAAATTAATAATATATATAATAAATTAAGTTATTAATAATTAAATATAAAAATTTATTTTTAAAAAATAAAATTTTATTTATTTAATAACGTTTAATTTATAATTTATTATTAATGTAAAATATAAAAAATAAATTAATAATAAAAAATTTATATTATAT
Organism: Annulohypoxylon moriforme; assembly: GCA_022695765.1. Taxonomy (NCBI): domain Eukaryota; kingdom Fungi; phylum Ascomycota; class Sordariomycetes; order Xylariales; family Hypoxylaceae; genus Annulohypoxylon; species Annulohypoxylon moriforme. The sequence goes on along the minus strand of MU403145.1, from coordinate 214,908 downwards.
ATAAAATAATATTAATTTATAAACGGAAATAATATTTAAATTATATTTTAAATAAAAATATAATAATTATAAATTAAAATAAAATAATTTTCGATTAAATCGTAATTATTTAAACGATTAATACGAAGGAAAACGTTTTTTTAAATATTAATTATATAAGTATAAATCTTTTTATTTATATTAATACGGATAAAAATAAGGACGAAACGGTAAATTAAATTATTATAATAAGCGACGTTTTTAATATAAAAGATTTAATAAAATGTAAAAAAATAGAAAACCGTACGGAAAATTCCGTAAATAAGTAAAATAAAAATGTTACGATAATAATAAATATTATTATAAAAATATTATAAATTATAACGAAAATAAAGAAAAACGTAAAAAAAATAAGGTAAAATTAATTTAAAATGGATATATTTTATTAAAAATATTTAAAAAATTTAAAAATAAATAAAATAAATATTTTATTTATTTTATAACTTTTAATAATTATAATATATATAATAATAAATAAATATATTATAAATATAATAAATTTTTTATTATTAAAGTAAATTATTTTAAATATATATATATAAATAATTATATAATTTTTAAAGAAAATAAATTTTTATATTTTTTACGAAAAGTTTAAAAAATTATTAAATATTATTTAACATTTTTTTTTTATTTACTTTTAAAGCTTATAAAAAATAATGTAAATATAAATAAATTTTTAATATAATTAAGTGCGGAAATATTATATTATATTTCCTTATTCGTTAAAAAAATAATTAACGAATATTTTATATAAAAATAAAAAAAAAACGAAATATAAAATAATATATATGCGCATGTATATTTATTATTAAAAAACATTAATAAAAATAAATTATATAATAAAATTATACATTAAAAAAAAGGAACTAAAAAATATATAAAACATGAATTTTTAAAATTTAATAATAAAGTAATAATCGGTAATAATTTTTTTAAATAATATATATATAAAATATTTATATATAATTTAATTAAATTAAAGAAACTTATTTACTTATTAAAATATATAAGTTTAAAAATAAAAGTTTAAAATATATTTAAAAATATATTAATTATATATAAAAATATTAATTCTTTTAATAAAATAATAAATAAAAAATAACTTAAATTATTTATTTACAATTATAAAACGTATATTTTAAATGAAATATTATAAATATAAAATATAATTTTAAGTTATTTATAAATAAAAAAGAAAGTAAAATTTTATTTATATATAAAAAAAAAAATATAAATAAAAATAAAACTTTTATATAAATGAAAATTAATATATAAATAAATAACATAAAATTAATATTAAATTTATTATTAAAAAATAAGTTTTTATTTAAATAAAATATAATTATTAATTATTAAAAAAATATAATAAAATTTATATTTTATTTAAATATATTAATTTTAATTAAATATAAAAAATTAATTAAAAAGATATAATAAAAAATTATATTATTAAATTAAATAAAAATCTTTATATAAATATTTATAATAATATTAATAAAATATAAAAATTTATTTAAAAGAAAAGATTTTTTATTTATTTTATAATATAACGGTGTATAAAATAATATATATTATATAAAAATAATAAAAAAAATAATGTTTTTAAATTAAATAAAAAAAATTATTATAATTTATAAATATTAAAAGTTAAAATATTTTAAAAAAGTTAAAAAATATAATTATTTTTAAATAATATAAAATAAAATTAACTTTATATAAATAATAATTATATATATAAATAAAAAAAAATTAAGTAATAAAAAATAAAATAAATTAATATATTATTATAAATATAATATATATAATTTATTAAAAAAGTTCGATATAAATAAAAAAGTTTATAATATTTTCGTTTTTAAAAAAAAAACGTTTAATAATTTATAATAAATTTTATTAAAATTTAAAAATTATAAAATAATGAATTTATTTATTTTTAACGTAAATAAATTAAAAAATATACCGGAATTATAAATCGAATTAAATATATATTATTACGCGGAAAACTTTATATTTATAAAACGATTAAAAAAATTAATAAAAAAATAAAATATATAAGAAAATTATAAAATAATATAAATGTTAAAATATAAAAAAATAATTATTAATTTAATAAATAATTAATAAAACATTTATAAATTAAAATATATATATTTATTAAATGTATAAAATAAATAATTTTTAAATGAAACGTTCGATCCGATGTATAAGAAAAATAAAATAAAATAAATAAAAATAATAAATTTATTTAAATGTTTTTATTTTATTATATAACGAATAATTAACGATAAAAAAAAATAAAATAATAATTAATTTATAATTTTTAAATAAAACAACATTAATAAACGTATATTTATTATTTAAATAAAATAAAATTATTTAATTAATGAAAAGTAAAAAATATTTTACCGTAATTAATAAAATAACATTTTATTATTAACTTTTCGTAATAACACGGGATAAATAAAAAATAACCGTTATATCCCCGCGAAGATTAAAAGTATCGAACGTAGCTTTAATAAACTTTAAAAACTTACCCGCGTTCGCGTAAAAGTTTATAAATTAACGTTTAAAACCTTTTAAAATATTCGTAAAAACGTACGTAAATAATATTATAATATTTTTAAATATAAAAAAAAATTATTTTTAACATTTAAATAAAATTATACGTATATACGTAAAAATCGGTTTAATATTATTTTTTAAAAAATTATTCCTTAAATATTTTATAATTATATTATTAAAATTTAACGTAAATAATAATAAAATTAAATTAATAAACGAACGTATTATAACCATTAAAAAAATTAAAATATTAAAAACATTAATAAATTTTAAAACTTAAATAAATATAATAAAATACTTACGAAAATATATCTTATAATATTAATAAAAAATTAAGCCGTTATAAAATCGTAAAATAATAATATTAATTATTAAAAAAAGAAAAAAAAAATATTATTTAATGTGATAAAACGGAAAAAATATATAACGAGGACGAAATTTATACTAATAAAAAAAAGAAAAAAATATATTTAAAATTATATAAATATAATTATTTAATCCTTTGATTTTATTATATTAAAATCACGATAAATATATATTTATTAAAATTAATATTTCGAAATAAAAAAACATAAAAGTTATAATATTTTATTTAAACGAATTATAAAATAATATAATTAAATTTCCGATAAATAAAATTTAACCGATTATATTTATATTTAAAATATTAATTAAAATTAAATTAAAATATAAAATAACCGAGTTTAAAATTACATGTTTTATATAAGTAATACGAAATAATAAAATTAAATTATAATCGTGTAAAAAACGTGTTTAAATAATAACTAATTATAACGTAATAAAAAATATTATAAATTAATAAACTTTACGTATAATAAACGTAAATAAAATAAATAATAAATTAATAATAATATTAATATATTTATTATAATTTAATTTAAATATTTATTATATAAAAAAACATTTAAATTTAATCTTAAATACGTTATTTAAATTACTTATAATATTTAATTATTATAACGACTTAAAAACGAAAAACAAAATAAAATTAATCCTAAAAAATATAATTAACGACTTCGTAATAATAATTAACGAAGTTTAAATTAAAAATAAATTTAAGAAAAAAATTATTAAAAGTTATAAATAAAATAAAAAATTAAAACGTTTTAAAAAAATATTATTAAAAACGAAAAAAAATAATAAAAATATAATTAAATAATATAAACATAAATTAAAAAATAATTTAATATATTACGTTAATAATATAAATTAACGAAAATTAATAATTTTATTAAATTATATATAAAAAATATTTAAAATAATATATAATAAAAAATATTACTTTAAAATAAAAAAAATATTATATAATTTATAAAATATATAAATAATTAATGTAATAAAATATATATAAAAATACGTTTAATATTACTTATAATATTTTAAAAATTAAATAAATTAATCGAAAACATATAAAAAATTATTACCAATTAATACTTTAATTATATCGTATAATACTATTACTTAAAATTTTATTATAAAATTACCTCGCGTTTTATTAAAAAATACGGCGTAAATAATAATAAAATACGATTATTTCGATTCTTTTATAATTATTACGTATAAATTTTCTAAAAAATTAATATTATTATTAAAAAACACGAAATATATAACCGCGTAATAAACGGATATATTATTAAAAACGTTATTATTATACGATTAAAAAATTTTTATAAAAATAATTTTTAACCGTAATCCGAAATTTACTTCGGAATTATAATAAATATTATTTATAAAACTTAATAATAAATTAATTATATTTATAAATTATTACCTATAAATGAATAAATAATTAAAAAAACGTAATTAAAAAATTAAAATTATATTACGTTATTATTATATAAATTTAAAAATTAATTAAATAAAAATTTTATTAATATTATAATTTAATATAAATAATTTAAAATTAACCGTTTTAAAATAAAGTTTTAATAAAATTACTTTTAACTTTAAATTACGCACGATTTTATTTATATTAAATATATTTATAAATTTAATTAATTTTAAAACTTTACGTAAAACGTATTAATAAAAAATTAAAATTATTATAAACTTAATAATAATAAAATTAAAAATTAAATATAACGAAAAAAAAAAATTAATATCATTTAATAAAAACGAAATAATATATTTAAAACTTTATAAAAATTATAAGTTACTTAGTAATAAATTATAAAAATAAAACATTTAACGCGTAAAATTTTTATTAATTATAAAACGTGTTAAAAAATTTACTTATAAATTAAATATATTAAGTGTATAACGAATATATAAAATTATATTCGTATTTTAATTATATAAAATACTTTAAGGAATTAACCCGTATAAAAAAAAAAAATTATAAACGGGATAAATTATCGTTAAAAGTAACGATAATAATTAAGTATCGTATAAAATAAAAAAATTATTATAATAATAAATAATAAAAATTAAACGAAAGTTAAATTTAAAATATTTCATATATTAAAAAAATTAATTAAACGTATATAATTAATAATACCTACGAAAATTATTTATATAAAATGTAATAAAATTAATTAATAAATTTAATAAAAAAAACTTATTTTTCTTTAATAAATTACGTGTAAAATTTAAAGAAAATACGTAAATTAATAACATGTTAAAATAAATTAAAATAAAAAAAATTAACATTTAAATAATAATTAAATTTTTTTAAAACTTTAAACTTTAATTTCAATGGATTAAATTCACGTAAAAAGATTTATTTTAGAAAAATATAAATACTTATATTTTTTTAAAACTTTTTTATATTTTTAATTAATTATATATATAAACTTAACTTATATATAAATTTATATTTAACATTAATTTTTAACATTAATTTTATATACGAGAATAAAATAATATAATATTCGCATATATTAAATAAAATAATTATTAAATTAATTTAATAAATAATTAAAAAAAATTATAATCCATTAAAAAAAAATTAATTAATAAAATAAATAAAGTAATTAATAAAATTAAAACTTAAAATTAATACGTTATTAAACGTTAATACACGTATAACGCGTTTAATAAATATAATATTAACGAAATTAATTATATTAATAATAATTTAAACGTACCGTTATTTTATAAATAAATAATTAAAATTATTACTTTTTAAAATTAATTTTATTAAAGTAAAGTTATTTATTATTTATTTAAAATTCCTCGTAACTAATAAATAAATTTTATAACTTTATATAAAAATATAATTAAATAATTAAAAAAAATTAAAAATATTAATAAAAAATATAATTAAAACGTTGTAAAATTATTTAAATAATAAAACCTTATCTTATTAAACCCGGTATATTTCGAAGTATTTAAAATTCTAAACAACGTTTTATATAATATTAATATAATATTAAAAGTAATTAAAAAATTATTATACGATACGAGATTAATTTAATTTATATAATTAAAAATTATTTAATAAATTTTAATTTTTTAACGATTTACTTTAAAAAATGAAAAGTACGTGTTAAATAAAATCACATTTAATAAAAATACGAACATATAAATATTTTAAATCGAATAAAAATAAATGTTATAAAAATAAAAGTTATAAAAAATTAAAAACGGGGTATAAAAAATATACGGAAAAGTTAATAAAATTAATAATAATGTTATAAATATAATTAAAAATATTAAATAAATATTATTTAATATTTAATTTATTAAAAAAATAAATATAAATTTAATTTTTATAAATATATATAAAATGTAATATAAATATAACATATTAAATTTAATCACGTTTAAAAAATAAAAGTTATAAATAAATACAAGGATATATCTTTCTTTTTTTTATTTCCGGGCAATTATAAACGTTTAATAATTATACACGTATACGGCACATAAAAATAATTAAAGTAATTTTATACGTTATATAATTAACGCTAATATATAAGTAATAAATCGTTAAAATAATTTTTAATAACTTATATTTAATTTAAAATAACCATTATATTATATTAAATTACCATAACAACGAAAAAAAAAATAAAATTTAAAAAAAAAACATATTAATTTAAAAAATAATAAATACATATAATATAAATTTTAATTATAATTATAACATAATAAATAAAAATTTCTTAATTAAAAATTAATAATAAATTTAAAATAATACGATTAAAAAAAAAAAATTAAAATATTAATTAATTTTTAAAAAATACATTTAAAAAAACGTAATAAAACGGCGTTAAATAAAATATATAATAATTTACGATTTATTAAAAATAATTTATAATTAAAATTAAAAAAAATAATATTTAATTAATTAAATAATAACCGTTTTTAAGTTAAAATATAATATTTTTATATAATTATAATAAATAATAATTAATATATTATAAATTAAATTAATTAATATAAAAAAAAAATAATAAAATATAATTTATAAATAAGTTTATTTATTTTTTAAAAATAAAAAAATAAAATAAAAAAATATTTAAAATAAAAAATAAAAAAAATTTTAATTAAATAAAAAAAGTTTATATTAACTTAAATTATATAAAAATATTATATATATATATATATAATATAAATTATAATAATTTAAAATTATAATATAATAATAAATATATTTAATTAAAATTACGTAAAATTTTTAATATAAAATTTATGTAAAATTTATAAATATATATTTAATTAAAAAAGTTTAAAAATTTTAATATAAAATTAATAATTTTAATATTTTTAATATAATTAATACGTATTAAATTAAAAACTTTTTTAAATTAATTATAATACGTATTAATTTTATTTATTTTTTATTAATTAAATAATTAAATTTAAAATATTTTTATTATTAAAAATAATTTTTTATATTATTAAGAAATTTTTTTTTATAATTATTATTTTATTAATTATATAATTATTAAATTTAATAAAACGAACCGTAATATTAAATTTATTAACCCGTTATTTTATTTTAAATATTAAAATATATATAATATATAACGTATAATATATTTTATAATTTTTATTTAATATTATATTTTAATTATAACGTTAAAAAATATTATATATTAAACGTTATAAATTTTATAATTTATAAATAATTTAATATATTATTTATAATAATAAATATTTAATAAAAATATTTAAATTTTAATTATAAATACGCGTTTTAATATTAAATTTTTTATAATTATAATAAAATTATTTAAAAATATTTTTAAAAAATTTTTTAATTATATATATTTTATATTTTATATTATTATTTTTATAAATTAATTTATAATTAAAATTAAAATTATTTTTATTTATTTAATATTTTAATTATTTTTTAATTTAAATAAAATTTATATATATTATATAATATTTTTTTATTAAATTTTAATTAATTAAATTATTAATATTAAAATTATATTTATTAAATATTAAATATATATAAATTTAATTAATTTAATTAATTTATTTATTTATTTAATAATATTTATTAATTAAATTATTTATAAAAAAATTTAATATTAAAAATATATATATAATTATAAATAAATTTATTTAAATAAATTATAAAAAATTTATATATTAAATATATTATAAATTATAACGTTTAATAATATAATATTTTTTAATATTATAATTTTTATAAAATATAATATTAAATAAAAATTATAAAATATATTATACGTTTTATATTATATATATTTTAATACTTAAAATGAAATAACGGGTTAACGGATTTACTATTATCGTCCGCCGTTTTTAACCTCGTTAAAACATATTTCCCCGTAATATTATGATGATTAACTTCATACATGCTACACAGTACATACATGTACTCCGTTCTCGGAACTATACAGCTCTTATACAAACATCATGTAAGCATTGTACCACAAGAGCTTGGTATCTATCTGGTACCTAATTACCCCACTACCCCACTACCTTCGATATATATTTTTTTTTTGTGATTCATTCATCATAGGTATCTATATATACCACATACTTAGGTAGGTACATGACCAATTCACCACTTACAATAAACTAAAAGGAAGGTCATAACTTTTCAACTTTTATAACTTTTGTGAACTCTTCATACGCGCAATTCGACACTCACAGAAGCTCAAGGGCTATAACACAATTATGGGCCCCCTACCCGACCCGACCGTCGATCTTGACTGGTCAGGCTATGCGGGCTCAATTCATGAACGATTCCGTGCCCAGGCCGAGAAGCATCCTGATAGGATTTGTGTCTTGGAGACCAAGTCATCTACACATCCCGAGAGGCGCTTCACTTACCGTCAAATATATGAAGCTTCCAACACCCTTGCTTGGTATCTTCACAATGCCGGGATCACAAATGGAGATGTGGTGATGATCTGGGCTCATCGTTCCGTTGATTTGGTTGTTGCCTTCATGGGTACGCTGGTATGTTAGGATTATATATGTCTTATATCAAGTTTTTACGTTACCGCTAACACTATTGTTTGAAATTAAGGCGTCTGGTGCCACTATGACTGTCCTGGACCCCGCGTATCCTCCAGCCAGGCAGAAGATCTACCTTGAGGTATCTCAACCACGTGCCTTAATAAAGATTGGCCGTGCAACCGATGAGAATGGCCCCCTAGCAGACTTGGTTCAGGACTATATCGATCAGGAACTTGAACTCAAGGCACAGGTCCCCGAATTACGCCTCGTCGACGACGGCTACCTCCTTGGTGGCCAAGTTGATGCTCAAGATATCTTCAACGATATCAGAAGCCTTGCATCATCGCCACCTAACGTGGTAGTTGGCCCCGATTCTAACCCTACCTTATCCTTCACGTCTGGAAGTGAAGGACGGCCGAAAGGAGTTCTTGGTCGCCATTTCAGTCTGACCAAGTATTTTGACTGGATGGCCGAGCGCTTCCACCTGTCATCCGAGAGTAGGTATACCCTCCTCTCCGGTCTTGCCCATGATCCTGTGCAGAGGGATATTTTCACGCCGCTGTACCTCGGTGCTCAACTTCTCGTTCCGTCTAAAGAGGATATCCAACACGAGAAGCTAGCCGAGTGGATGCGTGAAATGAAACCAACCGTAACCCATCTTACCCCCGCTATGGGCCAGATCCTAGTCGGCGGTGCTACTGCCGAATTTCATAGCCTGGAACATGTCTTTTTCGTCGGCGACGTATTAACGACCAAGCAGTGTCGCTCTCTCAGGCAACTTGCAGTGAACGCGAACATTATCAACATGTACGGAACTACCGAGACTCAGCGATCCGTCAGTTACTTCGAAGTTCCGAGCCGCGCAAGGGACCCCGAATTCCTAAACGGACTTAAAGACACAGTTCCGGCAGGGCAAGGGATGGAAAACGTTCAGCTTCTAGTTGTCGATAGGGAAAACCGAACGCGACTTTGCCAAGTCGGAGAAGTAGGAGAGATCTTTGTTCGCGCCGCTGGCCTCGCCGAGTGAGTGAGTTCCTATTGTATATATATCCGACCTTGCTAATTGTTTCGCTTGTAGGGGTTATTTAGGTGACAACGCTTTAAACGAACAGAAGTTCTTGACGAACTGGTTCGTTGATAATGAGAAATGGGTTGAGGCAGATAACAAGGCGAGTAAGAATGAGCCTTGGCGACAATATTACAAGGGCCCTAGGGATCGACTTTACCGTACAGGAGATTTAGGGCGTTACCTTGAATCTGGCGATGTGGAGTGTACAGGTCGTGCCGACGACCAGGTCAAAATTCGTGGGTTTCGTATCGAGCTCAACGACATCGACAGCAACCTCAGCCAGAATCCGTTAATCAGGGACTGCAAGACTCTTGTCAGGAGAGATCGCAACGAAGAGCCGACTTTGGTGAGCTATCTGGTCCCCGAAGCGGCAGAGTGGCGGCGTTGGCTTTCCTCTCGGGAGTTGGACGAGGTGGAAGATGATGGAGTTGAAATGGGACCTACTCGTGTTTTCCTCAAGAAGTACCGTAGTATGCAAACCGAGGTACGGGATCACTTGAAGTCTCGACTGCCTACGCACTCGGTGCCGAGCATCTACATCGTTCTGGATAAGCTCCCTCTAAACCCCAACGGCAAGGTTGACAAGCCTAATCTTCCGTTCCCCGACGTTACCGAAATCGTGGAAGACGCCTCGGAGGAAGACTTGAGAAGTTGGCAATCACTGACTACCACCGAGCAAGCCGTAGCTCAGAAGTGGGCTGATCTCATCCGGGGAATCAACCCAAAAACTGTCCGGCGGGATAACAACTTCTTTGATCTAGGTGGACACAGTTTGTTGGCCCAGCAATTTCTTTTGGAGGTCCGCAAGGGCCTGGGCGCAGATGTTTCCATCAACAGCTTCTATGAGCATCCGGACCTGGCTAGTTTCAGTGCCCACGTCGAGAAGAGGATTAGAGAGGCTGGTAGCACGGATAGCAGTTCTAGAGACGTGGAGGAAGGCGAACCGGCATATACTAAGTCTCTGGACGAGTTGTCGAGTCAATTACCCGACAGGTATCAAACCGCCGATCTTGAGGCAATTGGTACTCCCGGACGATCAACAATCTTCCTTACCGGAGCGACCGGGTTTTTGGGATCATATCTCGTGAAAGATATCCTTGATCGGGCACCTCGTGGCGTCAGGTTGATCGCACACGTTCGTGGTGCCAAAGACCCGAATGCGGCCCTCCAACGACTCCGCCGCTCCTTGCAGGGCTATGGCTTATGGGACGATGGCTGGCAAGCAAGATTGAGTGCTGTTGTGGGAGATCTGTCCAAACCCCAACTCGGTGTCGATGATTCAACCTGGCAGAGATTAGCCCAGGAAGTTGACGTAGTGATACATAACGGGGCTGCCGTACACTGGATTCGAAAATACCAGGATATGATGGCATCCAATGTGCTGTCGACTATCGATGCGATGAGGCTCTGCAACGAGGGGAAGGCAAAGGCCTTTTGTTTCGTAAGCTCGACTAGCGTCCTCGACACAGACTACTATATCAACTTGTCCGAGGAGCAGACTAGGACAGGACAGGGAGCCGTTATGGAGAGTGACGACATGAACGGTAGCCGCACTGGACTTGGCACAGGGTACGGCCAAACCAAGTGGGTATCAGAACAACTTGTTCGGGAGGCTGGACGACGAGGTCTCCAAGGCTCGGTCGTTCGGCCAGGGTACGTGCTGGGTGATTCCCAGACCGGTGTATGCAACGTGGATGACTTTCTGATCCGAATGTTGAAGGGGTGCATACAGCTGTCTGCACGTCCCCGTATCATCAATACTGTCAATGCGGTTCCCGTGAACCATGTCGCGCGGGTGGTTGTTGCTGCCGCCCTGAACCCTCTCCGAGGCGGAGTGAATGTGGTTCATGTTACTGCTCACCCGCGCCTCCGCATGAACGAGTATCTATCGATACTAGAGTACTACGGTTATAAGGCTCCCGAAGTCAGCTACGACTCCTGGAAAGAGGAGTTGGAGAGATTCGTGACGGCCGGTGCTTTGGAGAAGGACCAAGAGCAGCATGCGCTCATGCCGCTAGCACATTTTTGTATGAATGACCTACCGGCAACTACGCGTGCTCCTGAGTTAGATGATAGAAACGCAGTCTCGGTTTTAAAGGCGGACGCGGAGAAGTGGACTGGGATAGACGAAAGTTCCGGCTATGGAATCACCAGGGAGGACGTCGGAAGATATCTCCGATATCTAGCCGAGACCAAGTTCATCAGCCAGCCGACCGAGAAAGGGAGACAGCTGCCAGATATCAGGGCAGATATAGTGCAAGCACAAGCAGTGGGGGGCATTGGAGGTCGTGGAGGCGCTCCTTAGCACGAGTCATTCTACACCTTCATAAGGTAGCTCTATAGCATACGAGGCAGGCGTTAAATAGGTCACCGGTCGGTAAAATGGTGAATACATGGAAAAGTTGTCTGATTTCTTCAAAATTATCTACTAGAGATGACGGGGAGACACGTTCCGGCATCTCTCTTACAGTAGTTGACTAAGTAATATCTAGATCTCCCACGCCGACAAATCAATCCTGCACCACTGATACTTAATAAAATTAAGAGGCTAGTAAACTAAACCCCGAGAGGAAAGATGATACCCGTGGGTGTTGTTACACAAGGGAGAATATCTATTATATCTATACTCGTTCATTCGCCGAGTGAATACTCCGAACATAAAAGATCTCGCGGACACACGTTGCCTCTGCTGTTTCATACTCATTCAATGCCAAATTACCATATGAAGTTGATACCTCTAATTTCAGTACCTAACATCTATCGCCTCAAACTTTGCCTCTAAGAGTTTTTGTCTTGGGATGGACAACCATGCGTGCGTTAAATACGCCTCGACAACACCATCGACTGACGGTTTCGGAGGGCGTATGGAAAATTTGCCGGGTACTAATACAATGGCTGCTTCATCATATTAACCTCGCAACATGGACCCCCGTCGTACGTTCTTTGTTTGATTTATGCTTCGAGAAGATGGGAGGCGGAGGCAGACAACTCAAAGGGTACACGCCCCTCTCGTTATAGCCAGTGTAAGATCTGACAATTGAACTTGGTTATATGCATCACTCGGAGCTGAGATTTCGTGTTGGCCCGTACGGCTTACACTGATAACTGTGTACGCCTATTTTGCGGCAGCGTTGCGGGTGTTCCGTTTTAGGACTTCATTCTTAGCCTTCTGGATCTCGTCAAGTCTCCCACCAACGAAGTCGTATCCTAATATTAAGTATAATCCATTCTGTAGTTTTGTATTCTGCAACCCAGCTTTAGGTTGGATTTCTATTCGTACTGGCTTTCTATTCTAGTTCCCATGATTAAGTTCTTGATGTTATTTCTTGCGCTCCACACAATGTTCTCGGTCATGCCCTTCTCACGAACCTGGCCGTCTTTAACGGTCTGGATATCGCTGTCGCCATTTATGAGACCTCTGGCCTTGTGATGGAAGAACATAGGTGGCGTGACGCTAATACATTTTATATCGAGCCCTTGATCACCGGCTGCCACGGGATCTTCGATACCCCATGTCGACACAGCTCGCCTGCAGAGTCCAGCTAGGGCGTTGTCAAAAGGCCCTGTTAAGTGGTCTACCGACAGGTCGAAGAGAACTTTGCGAGCCCCTCGCTGTGAAAGGGCGTATGCGAAAGTACATATGGGAGCACCTGTGATATGCACCCAGCGTGTGTGCTCCGGATAGTCCGCAAAGTTTACGAGACCCGTAACTCTGCCCTTCGGGGGTACGGTCGAATCCTTCTCGATGACGAACTTTCGTGACATATATGCGATGCTAGGGTCATCGTCTGGCTTTTCAATGTTCTCGTCTAAAGTTTCGGGGAAAACCTCCCCGCAATGCCCGAGCCACATTAGGTCCCAGTCATCTCCGTAGGGGGAGTTAGGCTTCGAGGCGGACGAGAGAAGGGCTCTAGCGCCCTGAGCAACCCTTTCTAACTGGGGCCTGAGACGTACATCCCAGTCCATATCGTCTTCCATGATGAGGGCTGAGCCGATATCTTCCGAGATTATTTTGCGAACTGCATTCATGTGCCCTCTCCAACTACCTAGGTTTGTTTCCCAGAGCTTCTTTCGATCCGCGCCATACGGCACTGCTTTATCTGGGACGGTCTCTCCCTTTACTCCGTCGACCCACTCAACTCGGAATCCAGTCAAAGAGCTAGTGAGTGCGATGGCATCGCGTTTGTCGGTCCGCTCTGGAAGACCGACGATGAGGACTTTCTCAAAGCCTAGGGTTTCGTTGGTGACCCGATTGATGTCTGCGGGGGATGAATTGCCTTTGTAATCCTTTCCGTATAATCGATCGGTCTTCCCTGGAGAGGATGCTAACGGGGTATGAGAAGCGCCGTGGTCAATATAATGAGGATTGACATCTGTAGACCGTGGAGTGAATACGAGGAAGCATGCCGTGAGAAAGAATGCAACAAGACCAATGACGATGTGCTTCGGAGGTTGACGAAGTGCCGCCATTTTAACGGATTGTACTCATTGAGTTGATATTGTGTGACCACGACGTTGGTTGCTTATAGGTTAAGGAATGAGGCGCCGAAGAATCAAGAGTTAATATAAGAAGAGAAATCCGGAGCCCCGAGGAATAAGTAGAACAAACGTATTATACATCAGGTTATTTGAAAATGCAGGCTTGAGGTTGGGAAGGAGACGTAATAAAGTAGATTTACTAGGTCTGATTTCCGATTTGGAGTAGAGGCGCATTTAAGCGAAGGTCAAGGCCTCTTTTTTCAATAGGTGTACTGCTTATGTACGTAGAGTATGTAGAGAGGAAAGCGGACGGGAATCTAAAAACTCAACATGTAATAAAATGTATCTACATATGTATTGTACGTCGTTGATCGCCTATCGTCTTACCTAATCTTAGTCTTGTAAGGCTTTGGGTTTGAGTAGTTAAGGTAAGACGGAACCGGATACCACCGGGATATTTGGATATATCGGTGTTCCTGATGTATCGCTACATATGGTAAATCTTTCTTTTTCTTTGTGTATTCTATCCTCGCGGTACATGTGATACATGCATGTACGGGCTAATGATTGATGTACTTTACTTGCTTAACCAAACCCCCACCATCCTTCCACTGCTTTCGGCAGCACGTGTTTCCTATAAATTAATCATATCTAAGGAAGTACCCACCTAGCTACCGTAGTACTCCATCGAGCAAAATAACCGCCTAGATACCGATAGGTACATCCACATGGGGGCATCTACATGTACGCATAGAGATCAACTACCTATAGATCACTAACATTGAATGGAGATCTTAATCGGATAGGTACCTACTTATATAGTACCTCGAACCAAATGTATGTAGATTATCAGCTCTTGGGGAGATCGTACGACAATAATTATCACGAATCACAAATCTAATTGTATAAGATTAATGTCAATTGTGGAAGAAAGATTCCATAGCCATAATTCCCTTCTTCTAAGCACCTGTGAAATATGTATGCGAGCCTTTCGCATTGCCAAAGGGTATCTCGCAACATACCAACCCGCGTCTTGACTTAACAACTACAACCACAACCACAACCACAACCAACGTTAAACCCAACCAAGCCAACGGAAATGCCTTTCCATAAACCTTGAAAACACCATTCCGCCAGTCTCGACGCAATAACCATCCCCTCTCAGCCTGTGTTCGTGTGGTTGGTTCCCTTTGGTATCAATCGTCAAATCATGCTGTTTAGTCCTGATGCAATAATAGCTGCGAAGTAAACATCCTTCCGATCTAATATGCGGCCGGGATCAAATTCGATTGATCTGTAGATGTATGTTGGTACAATCATCACTATACAATGATTGTAGCTCTTTTGGCAGAGATATGCCCTGCAATAATATCGAGTCCTGGAAATATGAGACCTCAATTGAAATGCGTTACCGAAAAATGCGAATAAGCGTAGTATACCGAACGCCTTGAAATGCTTGCCATTACGGATGGCAATCGAAACGGAGAATAAATCTCAGAACGCACAGAAATGGTGAAATGTACAGTTTGTGATTGGAATGCGCGTTAAGTAATGGGAGGACTTCAGACTCCACGTAGGCTTGTAAAAGCAACGGCGTCCACCGCCGAGGTTGGAATCGCGTGTCAAGTAAGAAGGATGAGCCTTAGGTAGAGAAATCGCCCGCCTTCATCTGAAGCTCCTCGAGGAAATCATCTAGGTAGATGATTCTAAACTGGTTAGAGTATTTCTCGGAAAACTCCTCATTAGTCCAGGCAGACGAAATGGAATGTTTCCATGTGACCAACTCAAGCTTCCAGCCCTTTTCTAGCGCTCGGGTTGCGTAATGAAGGAAACCGTTAGAGAATTCAGCTGATGCGGCGTCTCCGGTTGCCAGTACCATTGTACCCGGGCACGATATATGATCCCACATACTATTCATCATATTGAGGTGGAGGTTCTCATCCACGCCTTGCTCTCCAGTTCGAACTTCGTAGGCCATAGCCGATCCGTCATCCCCAGTAGACTCTCCCGTGCTAAGGTCGTGTACCTCATGGGAAGTGGTTTTAGGCGACTTTCTGCCCCTTCGCTTTGACTGGTTCGGCTTCCTCGTCTGGACGCGGCAGAATATGTTCATCTCATAGCATAGCTCTTCGGCTTCTGAGAAGTATCGTGGCCAGTACTTTCGCAGATTATCGGCGGAATACCCGGGTGTAGATCCGGCCAGGATTCTCTTCTGCACAGCTCTTCCCCTTTCCATCAGGACGGCGAATGTCTTAAACGAGAATACTGGCGCAGGTATTCGGTGGCTCTGGGGAATACGTCTTGAAACCTTAATCGCGTCGCAAAAGCCAATGAAAATATTGGATATGTCTACAAATAAATGTAGCTTGGATACGTTACTTGGATCAACCAACTTGTCTATATCCACATGCTTCATTATCTTCCATCGGAAGTGCTGACGAATGGCCGCGACAGCATCTAGATATGCCCCAGAGTGCAGGTTGTCGGATGTATACAATGTTGAATACTCGGCAGGTCGACTGGCAGCAACTGGGGCGATAAATTCCCGTGATTGGATCACACTGCCATGAAAAGCGTTTGGCGTCATAGTAGGGTGTAGCGCCTCCAGAGCATCAAGGAAGCCACAGTATTGGTACTTCTTGGCTAGCTCCTTCGTCTCGGACAAGGATAACGTTCCATTAAGAAACCACTCAATAATCTTACTGAGTGCCGAATCGCTACGCAATCTGTATTCTTCTAAGATTCTAGCTGATAAGAGATGAGCTGGTGTCATATGAGCCGGATGCGTAGAAGGTGGGGTAACCGGAGAGATAGATGATAGGCGATCACCATGACGCTTGTTACTGCTCGCTACGTGAGGGAGGAATTGTTGTGTTGGGATAGACGAGGATGTGGATGTGGATGAAGATAGCCCACAATGCTGAAGATTAGGAGTTGATATGTTGTGGCTGTTTCTGTCAAATCCGGAGGCTTCGAGTTGCTCCTTAACGCGATGGCTCTGGCTGATATTGGAGGATCCAACACATGAAACCGGGGTAGTGACATTGGTATCTGGGGGAGATTCCGAGGCAGTCGAGGTTGAACTGTTTCTGTTGCGAGTCCGAATAGTGGTAGTAGTAGTGACTGATTCCTTATCCGTAGCGAGTGAATGAGACACGCCGTTGAGGATATCGCACAAGCCATCCCCGAGTCGAGGTATCGACCTTCGCTTGACTACCCGGGACCCATTTGGGCCGGGCTTCTGCGGGGTGGCCTTCATTCTTTGAATATAGGCTGGGCAGTGTGAGGCCTCGGTCATGCGTTTCTTCGAAAGCCGCCTTTGTAAAGAGAAGACACTACTGGTTTAAAAGATTGTTTGTAGACTTGATTCGACAAATAATCGATTGTAGACTGAGTTGAGAAATGTCTGCTTGGTGTTAATGAGATATTTTTCTAAGCCGCGAGTCGCGTACGGTAGAGTTAGTGAATAGTAAGGGAATGATGATAAGAATCAAGGAATGAAGAGGTGAGTTGGATTCGAGGAAGAACGAGAGACGGGTAAGAAGGTGTACAATGCGCGATGTGTGACATATATGAGGAGGCAAATTGAGGATTGAATCTCAGGAATCAGCACCTAAAGCGGTGGAATAAAATGATGGCGCGCAAAGTGAAGTAATGGGCAATATGCGGATAAAAGATGAGATGTAGAGTTGGAATGACTTACCTGTGGAGAGTGTTGCTAGATAACGAAAGCGACGGTCAGGCGGGTCTCGATTACTAGAAATGTCCATTCTGATGTAAAGTATAGCAAGAGATGTCAAGTGAGAAGAGAGAGCAAAACGAGAAAATGAATTTTGTTTGGAGACCGTCAAAAGTAGATGTGGGACTATTTACGATAATAAACAACTTTGGTATGTCGTGGATTAATGGTTGACGGTTGATATTGTCGATGACGAGGTTGAATATTTAGGTAAGCCTACCGTAGGTCCGTTAGGTGGGTTAAGTGGGCTAGGTACCTAGCTTTCTAAGTGCCAACTAACGGTAAAAAATAAAAATATGGAGCAGATAGGCTGACTCCACCTGCGCATAGGTCTTTTAGTGTACCTGCATGTACCAAACTCCGAAATATAAGAAAAAATGGTTTTAAGATTCTTCAGTACTTAAGTCATAATATTAATAATGATAGTTAATATTGATTTTTCTTAAACGTTTTTCCATAAAAAAACAAAAAATAACAATAAAAACACCTTATTAATTGCATATATAATACCTGAATACATTTAAACGCATTATGTACTTATATACATTAGGTATGTACAATGTATGCATTGATATACGGGTAGTCCGGGCTTTAATGCATGCAAAGATTGGGGGTGGTACTTTGAAAAGGAGTGCCATTCGCACAAGGCGGGGTATTTAAGATCTTGTACCGCTTAATTGATATACTTGCAGTATAATTCTTATGGATTTTTTTGATCAATAAAAACCGTTCAAATTTATTAGCTTAATATTAACCATCCATTGCTTAACACGATTGTGAATAAAGTTGTGGGAAACATTATTTCATTGAATTAAATGGATAAGTTATCTCGTGGCTAGTAATAAGAAAGCTTCATGGTATGATCACTTGCCGTTGCTAGGATATACATACCTATGTGTACCTACTCTAAGAACGACCCCGCATATCATGAACGTTCCAATTCCGTTCGAATAGTCCGTTTCCTCTGCCCTGTATGTGTATGTATGTATGTATGTATGTACGTACGTACTATACGTATTATTTATGTAAGAATAGGTAACGGTACTAGGTATTAGTGGCCTGGTACAGGTATATGACCCAACTGAGAGGGAAAGAGGGAACGGCTGCGCTAGCTCGATCAACTTGATTCGATCGCACAATTCCCTGTCCACTGCTACCAAGTTCCAACTTTACCCCGGTCGGTCGAATTTCACCTTTAACCCTCCCACCTTCAACGACAAGCTTAGTGGGTGACTTAGATGGCATTGTTCAAAATCCCTTTCGCTCATTGATCGTATTACTACTACTACCATTACCGCCATTACCACCACCATTATCGTCGCCCTCCTACATCGATAGGGTCTGCCAACTGATCTCTGTATTTCAGCGAAATTATCAGCGAAGCCACTACCACCTCGCACGTCGGTTCGAATCTTCCATTCACTGACGGCCATCCCTAGTATCGGTTGTATTTGCAGGTACAAAAACATTTAAGACGCCAACTCCGAGTCCAAATGTGGCCGTCCGTCGAATCCACGTCTGCCACTTATTCCACACTTCGCCATTCATAAACTACTACACTGGCCTAGCCTATCTTGGAGATATTCTGTAGATGAGGACCGTTTCCCTCACTGCTCGTCTACAGCATACGAGCAGCAACGCTATCTTCTGCAGTGTCTTGCCCAACATCGTCTAGCCATCGACATATGCGATACTCCCCACGGGCCGAGTCACATCATCCAACATTCCCGCTATCTACCAACGTATTCGCGCATGACAGGTTTTGATCATCGATCGCATCAATCGACTCTTTTCGCTTGCTTGCCCATTCGCTATCCAGACTAAACACGACCATAATACCCGAATACTATCAACTTGAGGCGGTTTGTGTTAGGAAATTTCGAGGTTTATAACAGTTGATTCCCCTTTTCGTTAAATAGATGTGGCCAAAATGGACAACTTCTTCGGCAACCAGCTTTCCCAGGAGGAGCTGCAGCGCCGCCATGCCCAGCAACGTAACCAGAGACGCCAAGCTACGGCGTTGAATCAGCCAACCCAACAACCCCAATACTGTCCTGTCACTGCTGCACACTCTGATGCCTCCATGGTAGGCGCCGATTCTCTTGACGATATCATCCGCAGTAATTCCCAGGAACTCCAAAGGCGACGGAGTCTGCCGCAACAATTTCCCGGTCAGATATCACAAGCAGACACCGATCGGAGAATGTCCATGATGGAGTTTGGCAATAGCGATCCCTCCTTCAGGGATTACCAATTCGGAGTCATGTCAAACTCGTCGGCTGATGCTATGAACAGCGGTTTCCCCAGTCTCAACACCAATATTTCCTTACCGGGTACTTCGGCGGGTTTCTCCTCTCCGACTATGCTTGCCGACGAATTTTCAACGCTCTCTCCGGACATGGTTGGCAACATGATCGCTTTCTCTAACATGAACATGGGCCAAATGGGCTCCGACCCTTCCATGAACATGTTTACATCGGCCACCGCGATGCCCACCGCATTTCCATCGAATTCTATGGATGGCCTCTCTGCTGAATTCAGCATGGACCTGTCGAGTGAAAGCGCGGCCATGGGTGCCGTCCCACACAACGGCAGTACTGGTCTACCAGTAGACGCCGGCGATGATAGCATGATGCACACTTCTCCCCAATTCTCGCCCTCTCACCAACATGGCCAGCCGTCGAATCTTGGTTTGGACACTTCCATGAATGGTTTCCAACCCAGTATTTCCCCACAGTCATCTTCACAGGTCCCATCCCAGACTCTCGTATCGTCTACGCCCTCATACGAATCCCCCATGGCCACTACAACTGAGACAACTCCGGAGAGCGGTGCAACCTCTCAGCCTATCGCTTCAGCCAACCCAGTAATAACACCCCAGCCCGTGAAAGAGAAGACCATCTATTCCAAAAGCGGATTTGATATGCTGAGGGCCCTTTGGCTTGTCGCTACGCGTAAAAGCCCACAGGTCAATCTCGGCGCGGTCGATATGTCTTGTGCTTTCGTCGTTTGTGATGTTACGATGAATGACTGTCCCATCATATATGTCTCGGACAATTTTCAAAATCTAACCGGCTACAGCCGACATGAGATCGTTGGCCAGAATTGCCGTTTTCTCCAGGCGCCAGACGGCAAGGTTGAAGCAGGCACGAAACGCGAGTTTGTTGACAATGGGGCAGTTTATAACTTGAAGCAAAAGATCGCAGAGGGGAAGGAAGTACAACAAAGCTTGATTAACTATCGAAAAGGCGGTAAACCTTTTTTAAACCTACTGACCATGATTCCTATTCCTTGGGATACTGCGGAGATTAGATATATCATTGGGTTTCAGATTGACCTCGTTGAATGCCCGGATGCCATCGCCTCTCATCAAGGCCCAGGTACTATGAAGGTCAATTACAAGCATAGCGATATTGGCCAGTACATCTGGACCCCGCCGGCATCGAGCCAATGGGAACCGGAAAATGGCCAAACGCTAGGGGTCGACGACGTATCTACTCTGCTTCAACAGTTTAACCCCAAAGGATCCGTTTCGGATTGGCACCGACAATCATGGGATAAGATGCTTCTTGAGAATGCCGATGACGTCGTCCATGTATTGTCTTTAAAGGGGCTTTTCCTTTACTTATCGCCATCCTGCAAGCGTATTCTGGAATATGACGCTACCGAACTTGTCGGAAATTCTATCTCGTCTATTTCCCATCCTTCCGACATTGTTCCCGTTACCCGCGAGCTGAAAGACGCCACTAATGGGAGCTCTGTAAATATCGTGTTTCGCATACGAAGGAAGCAAAATGGATATACCTGGTTTGAAAGTCACGGTTCGCTATTCGTTGAGCAGGGAAAGGGTCGAAAGTGTATAATCCTTGTTGGTCGGAAGCGGCCAGTTTTTGCTCTCAGTCGACGTGAGCTAGAGGCAAATGGCGGCATCGGCGATAGTGAATTATGGACGAAACTCTCTACTTCCGGCATGTTTCTTTTCGTCTCCGCCAATGTCCGATCTCTGTTGGATTTGCAACCAGAAAACCTTGTGGGCACTAGTATCCAGGAATTGATGCGCAAAGAATCGCGTGCTGAGTTTGGGCGGTCTATTGAGAAAGCGAGGAGAGGACGCATAGTTACCTGTAAGCATGAGGTACAGAATCGCCGAGGCCAAGTCCTCCAAGCCCATACCGTTATGTACCCGGGTGATGCCTCAGAGGGACAGAAGCCAACTTTCCTGCTTGCCCAGACGAAGTTGGTCAAAGCATCTTCGCGAGCGACGGGACCGGCTGTGTCTGCGCTATCTAGTAGGCAAACCTCTACGGGCCACTCATCCGCCGACTCCAAGACGATGTCCACCTTTACCGTGTTGCAAGGAGGCCCTGTGCCGGATGAGCAGCGCTCCGGAGTTCTGTCTGCAGCTGCGGGGGGTGGTATGGCTCCTGGGAACCAGGACAGGGCTCTCGCCTCGGACGACAATATTTTTGATGAGCTCAAGACGACCAGGTGCACCAGTTGGCAGTATGAGTTGCGACAGATGGAAAAGGTGAACCGAGTGCTTGCCGAGGAGCTGCACGGGCTTTTATCTAACAAGAAAAAGCGCAAGCGTAGAAAGGGGGTTGGAAATTTCGTCCGGGACTGTGCCAATTGTCATACTCGCAACACACCCGAGTGGCGGAGAGGCCCGAGTGGACAAAGAGACCTATGTAACAGCTGCGGCCTTAGGTGGGCAAAGCAGGTTTGTGACTTTTTTTTCTTTCCTCCTTTTTTTCCTTTACACGTATATATATACGGTTATTTTCTGTGCTTTAAGCTAATGATATGCGCCAGACGGGCAGGGTCTCTCCACGAAATTCTTCCCGTGGTGGTAACGGCGATGCGGCAAGTAAGAAATCCAACTCGCCCGTCCATTCATCTCCATTGCAGCGTGAGATGCCCGCAAACGAGATCACAGAGCAGCCTTCCGAGACAGATAATAATTCGGGGGCGAGTAGACCGTCGGGTCCTAACTTGATTCACGGTACCAGCAATATAAGCACGACACCGACGGGCTCTCGGCCCTTTTCGATGCCTCCCCCAAGCCAACCTTTACTTGGCACTGGCGCCATTAGTAGCGAAATGACCGCTATCCAGGAAGAACGGGAGGTGAGCATGTAGCATGCGTGCCTTCGCCGGCGTCATTTCGCCGTGGCTATCTTTATTTCTCTTTTCGATTCCAATTATAATTGTGCAGAGATACCTATCCCGCTTTCTATCCCCCCATTTGTCTTCTCTCACTTTAGTTCTCCTGTGGTACAACTTCATGCAGGTGTTCAATAGACGGATATCAAGGCTTCTACACGAGATACCTACCCTCAATGGGCCATTATTGAGGGAACTGGATGCATATACGCGGCGTTGGTTCTTTTATATGATTAGGCGTTCTTTGCTTTCCTCGTTCTAGCTTGGGGCGTTCCCCTACCCCGTCAACATCTATCTAAACCCAGCAGATCTTTTTTTCGTACGTCGATGGTAGATGGATGAGGATGGGAGATTGAGATTTGAGTGGCTGGCACCCCGTGTGCTTAACATGCCAAGGGACTATGATTCAGGAGAAATTCGACATGGTTTAAGCGTTGCTAGCCTGGTTGGTAAGCTATGGTCGCCTCGATGGGTCAATAAGGTAGCGCGTATCCTGCGCTTTACGCATGACGGATGGTTTATTCATTAAGCACACGCACCTTGCTATGTTTTGAGATGACGTACACGAATATGAATGTCAGTTTCTATTAAAGGAAAATCAATTAGTAATTCCATGTTAGATTTTGTGCTACTACTAAAAATCATCGATATTCTCCCGTCTGCTTAATGTTTTTTACGCTCGTCGTCGTTGGTCCGAATGACAGCATTTGCTTCAGTAGGAGACCGGTAATTAGGGTACCTAGTTATTAATAAGATGAATCATGACCCTAACATGGCATTGTGTTGTATTTATGATAAATTTGCAGTGTCATTTTTGGTACGCATTACCAAACGTTGTCATGGGTATTTTTCTATTGCGTACTTAGGGTAGTCATCTGAAGTTAGGACGTTTGGCTGTGTAAATTGCACGGTACTATGCTGCGCCGTGGTAAGATATGTACCTAGGTAGGTACCTACTGAGTAAGCATTAGAGGTACCTAGGTATGTATATAGTGAAGTTTTGAAGTAATCCAATTGAATTGTGTCCTAACATACAGAATACATAGAATAGGTACACATCGTCCCTCGGTCTATAATTATGGAAAGAGTGTTGTGTTCATATATAATTCTCATTTTATTGGACCATCCTATCCTATCATCCCATCGTATGGTAGCAGAGAGTGGTCAACCAGTGGCATGGTATAGATATCTCACGCGGCGCAGCAATTTCAATGCCCGCTTCCGTCTTTGTGAAAATGCTTAGGCACCTAGTAGGTACCTACCTACTTACTTAGGTACCTATACCTATTTACTAAATAGGGTGCGTTGGTACCTAGGTAGATACACATATCGTTGTTTGTCTGGCAGTAGGCCCAGAGGAGCTTCTTTTGAATATTGATAACTTTAGAGCGACCCGAATGTTCGATTCAAATTCTCAAATATGTGCGTACATACATATGATTTGATATAAATAAAGTAGCTGGGTAGCTGGGTAGCTAATCGATTGACTAGGATTCACGGGAGGTTACCCCTGGAGGCTCTGGATGGGTGTTGACGTTTATTGTCGAATCGGCTGCGTAGTCGGCGCCTTTTCGGGATGCGACGCTGTTGACGTTCGCCTGGAACATTGTAGATCTTGATTATTAGGTCACAAAGTCATTGGCTCGATTCTATCA
Organism: Annulohypoxylon moriforme; assembly: GCA_022695765.1. Lineage (NCBI taxonomy): Eukaryota > Fungi > Ascomycota > Sordariomycetes > Xylariales > Hypoxylaceae > Annulohypoxylon > Annulohypoxylon moriforme. The sequence goes on along the minus strand of MU403145.1, from coordinate 189,794 downwards.
TCAATGATGGAGGTGTGGGTTCGAGTCAAAGGTGACGAGGCACGTTTCATACAGACCCATTAGCCAGATGGCGACAGCCATGCACATTCATACCATATAGAGACGCAGCTATCCTAAATTTAGACAGGTTGTTGATTTAGAGTAGATCGGTTCCCAAGCTGCGCAATGACAAAGATGCCCCCATGAGAATGCGGAGGTAGCCCCAGAATACCCAAGCCCGGCTCTACAAACCAACTAATCCAGGGGGGTTCCCCAGCCGTGAAACACTTCTGAATAAAGGACAAGGCCAATGATAGCCTCTTGAAAACGCCAAAGCACGTACATATACACACACACAAGATCATCATGTTTATTTTTCGTTGTATTTTTATTTTTATTTATATAAAAAAAAAAAAAAAAACGTCAGCAAAAGAAAGTCTTATTTACCTCAAGTTTTAAACATTAGAGAAATATCAAATATCCTTAAACTTAATAAAGATCACGATATCTTCGGAACCCCCACCCCCCGGGAAGGAAATTGTTTGGAATAATGTAGTTAGTTCAGTTTTTGAAGCGCTGTCGATTTACATACTACTAAATGTCACTGATGAGCCCGGATGATGGTAAGTATTTCGTGTCCCCGATTTTCACATATGTATGTAGTCAATAGCTTGATCATATTATTGACGGTAGATGTCATGCTATGTAAAATCTACAGAATATCTTGTGTCGTCGCGCGTAACCGAGCGTGCTCGTCCCGTATGGGAGAGATGTGACTGACGTTTAAATGCTTAGTCCATTTGCTTGCTGCAAACCCGATGCTTTAACTAAAAATCCATTACTTTCTCTGGGAATATCCTTCACGTGATGCTCTCTGTTGATATGATTGAAATGAGTCCCTTAACCTAAACGCCAATGGTATGCAAGTGCTCCCAAACTTTCATCCTTCTTCGATAAGTATCTAATGGCGAAGAACCATCTACCGCTTTCGATCTTTCGTATTGCCTCCAAGAAATTCGCCGAGTGAACTAATTGTATTACACGGCGTGGAACAGAAAGACTGAGTTGTGCCATGTTCTCTGGACGTAATCTCGCTCTGCATCGTGTAATACCTGTATTGACTGGCGGTTCTCTTACTGGTTTTCTTCTTTTGAGCCTATTTAACTTCCCAACCATAGCTCCTCCGATCTAGTCGTCAGCGATCTGTATAGAGGACGCGTGAAACTTTGAGCCGGGCTTGACGAATCCGACATAGGCGATACGAGATCATGCAAACTCGGCAAGTGTTCTTCATGGGAACTTAGAGCTAACGGGGGCTCCGAATCAGAGAGTAGCAACGCCTCAGCCGTCGTCAACGTCCCCGTCTCGTCTGTTTCGTCCTCGGCTTCTCGCGGCCACCACGGTTCCACAGGCTCTCGTGAGCCTTGATACCACCATTGATTTTCGAAGCCATTATCCACAGTCACCATGGCCGCGGATAATGACTCAAGCTCCCGAGCTCTTTCGAGATCCTCGCTACGGGGTCGTTCCGTGGATAGGGGGACTGTCGTCGGATTATTTGCGTAGGGTGATCCACTGCCGTCGCCATTTTCGTCAGCTGGCCATGCCCACGCCGACCATGGCAGACCATCTTCGCCTAACCGATATTGACTAGGCGGTGCCGGCAACGCCTTCCACCCTTCTGACTGCTCCCTACTTGTCTGCATCAAAGGTGGAAATAACGTTGCCGAAGATGCATGGTGAACATCCCAAGGGCTGTCGTTAAATGGCGGAGGAGCCGACCTTCCTCGCTCATGCAACGTTCCTCTACCTTCGTTTCTCGACCCGGATCTTGGCCGAGCCCGTAGGTTTTCATTAGATTGATCGTCGGTCTGACCCCGGGAACGTCCATGCTCTCGGATGTGGGCTACGGCACGAGATTGCTGCGCGTGGTGATGGTGGTGATGATGATGATGGTGACGTTGTTGCTGCTGTTGTTGTTGTCGCTCCTGGCTATGTCGACTTGAATGTTCTCGGCTACGATTCTGGCGTGGTTCCGGGGCGGCCAAGTAATTGGTGTTCGGCGGAGGTACCTGGCGAGGAAAGTTTCCTGAATCCCTCGCGCTCTTCAAATTACGAGACATATAAGTCACAGTGTGAGTCTGCGGTGTATGTCGCTGAGACCACGAGACGCCAAAAGCGAGCTGCACGAAAATCTGCGGCTTTGAGATGTTGTTACGTTCATTCTGTATTGGTTTGTTCCGGTTTTGGTCCATATTGATAGGTTCCGTCTTCCACATTCTTCGGAGGGGAAAAGAAGAGAGGGGAGCGTGAAACAGGGAGACTAGGACTTGATAAAGAAGGAGGCTAGAGCGGTACTGCGGCTACGCCGTCGTCCTGGAATACGCTGGGTGAGCCGCTAATACCGAGCCAAGCCCTTGACGCCAGACGTTCCAAAAGGGCAGTTCGCTGCGGGCAGCCAAAGCCAAAAATACTACTACGGTATAAGCTGGAGCGTTTCCTAATTGTAGTGGGGATTCCTCTATCATGCAATTCGATGAATGACCTCCCCGGTACGTACGATACGTATGGCACGTATGGTACGTATGGTACGTATGCACTAGAGTGCCCGAGATGATCTGAGCAGGCTTTTAGTGGCGTAATGTGATAAGCCTCGGGAAACTAAAATCCAGGCTCGACTAAGCGGCTAAGTATAAAGTATCTCGGAAGACGAGCGGGATGAGTTTAAGGATGGTGTGCAGGCGACGTCAAGGAAAGGGAGCAGACGTGATAAATCCTACCTAGCACTAGTTTAAAAGGATACGCCGTATGTGAAAGGTCAGGTTAGTAAAGGAAAAGGGGGGGTAGCAGCAAGTAGTAATAACAGTAAAGAAATATGTCGACGATGATTTTAAGTAGGATATGAGTGGTAGAATTTAGAGGGTGAAGAAAAGATTGATCAGAGGTTGATCCGTGAAGAAGGGTGGGCTGGCGAAATGATTTGCTCGTTCCTCTCCTCCTATTACTACTACTGTACGTACCGTACATTCGCCCCAACAGACAAGAGCCGACAGGCCTGCAACGGTATCCGAAGCAGCTGTGGCATAGTAGTAGTATAATAGAATAATTTACGTGGTGTCCTTGTGTCCGGTACCGCTTCTAACGATCAACAACCAACGGCCGACGGCCAACGACCAACCACAAGAGATGGAGCTGTTAGGTGGCCGGATAGGATACATCCTGTACATCCTGTACATCCTGTACATCTAACATCCAACATCCATCATCCATGGATGTTTTGTGCGGCACGCATGGGCGAAGCGATCCCCAGACGGCTAGAGTAGGCGGTAGGTATTGCATCGTAGGCATCGATAGACCGGTCCCCGGTCCCGACCCAAGACTCAGACTCCCAAATCCCAAATTCCAATTCTACAGCTCCGCCTCACCCTGCTCACTCAAGCCAAAAGGAAAACGCTAGAAGATCCGTCTGGATGATCCCTGGCCCTTTTTTTTTTCCACCCTTGGAACGGGGCTCCCTTGGCAATTTGGTGCGAAAAATTCAGGTCTGGAGGATGGTAATCCTTGTGAAGCTATGTTTACATAGTGCATAGGTATGTATGATATTAAAACTCGTTGAAACCGCAAGACTGAGAGGCTTTACATGTATTACAATAGGTGGATAAAGAATGAGAGAAAGAATAAACGAATAAATAAACAAATGAATGATTGGATTAAATATGTAAATAATAAGATAGGTAGGTTATTTCAAATGCCAAGGTAACTAAAGGAGTGAAAAAGGTCGGAAATTGATTCCTCGTACATCTAATCTACTCTGCACATCCACTTACCATAGGTAGTTACATATGTAACCGACATAATAGATAGCTTCCTAGCTAAGTACGTAGTATTATCATATCAACAAACAACGTTAGATTTCAGAAACGAACCTGGGACGCCCCTGAAGACAAGGAGTGGGAACTTTTGAATGCGAACGAGGCGAACGAGGCGATTCCGGATCGTCGGGATTGTTTGGATTGTTTCTTTAAGACCAAGCCACACACCGCTCAAAGTACCTGTGGCCCTCCGTACGGAAAATTCGTTGATACCTGGTATTAAGATGGGATTTATGTAGGAATGTTCCTCAGGGAAAGGCAATTAACTTCAGATCTACCAACCGTCAATCCTAACGAGACAACTTCGTCTCAGAATTTGTATTTGTAAAATACTAGGTACTAGGTGTAGGTGTAGGTGAGAAAGAAGGTGATGTTTCGAAGCTAGGAAATAATTGTAAGAGAATATCCATACCTCCATGTGCTAGCGGACTACCTAGGTATTGCATAACCTAATTACCTACTGTACCTAGTATTGCAGTTTTAGCGTTTTAAGATAACCTTCAGAGTTGGAAGAATTCAGTAATCGAATATGCTGCCACCTAGGTACATGCTTAGCCCCTACCTAGCTGCCTAGGTACCTAGTAGCTATGTAGGTACCCATGTACGCAGCCTACATACGGCCGATAGACTTGAACCTAGTGCGAACATCGAAACAAGCTGTGGGGAAACGACGGCGCAGGTGAATTACGCATAGTGTAATATACAGTACCTAGTACATCACTATGTATGTACATACCTAGTATCTTACCTTAAATAGCTCGCTACATAAAATACCTAGTACTTCCAGAAATAGAATCGTCTTACATTGGATGATCTCGAGCTATTGATTTTGTACATGCATATGCATGCTGCAATATGTACAACAACAGCACACAACCACAGTGACATTGTCCGTTATGTGTAACTACGGTATCATCATATAATTGAGAGCTCTGCCTGCTTGACGCCGCTGCGATAAGGGGATGTCCCGATCCCGGTATCAAATGACCCCTTAGCAAAGTACAGCATCGATTATCATGACGGGGTACCTAACTATGCTACCTACGTAGCATCGCCAACATCACAAGTTCCCTTAAATAGCTTTGCCGCACTCGTAAGCGATCCCGATAACATAAGCCTCATCGTCGAGCCTTCAGATTAAATCGAACCGATCATGGCAAGATGACGCCAGGTATAGCCAAAGCCAACGCCCCGGACAGATTTTAGAATATTTATTATACAAAAGATTGTTCAAAAATCGTTAGTTCCATATATGTAGGAACTTTTTTCTAGCTCTGACGCGTTTTAAATAAAGCAGCCAACGAACTGATTTGCCTGATGTGGCTCTCGTTTCCAACGGATCCTGCATCTAAACAATAATCCCCCTTACGCCGAGCCCCGATTACCTCGCAAATGCCAAATATGTGTATATGTAGCGCGACGGAAGTGAGTGGGAAGTTGGAAACTTGGAAGTGTTGAGCAATCCCTCTGAATAGGAAGACGACCATATGACGACTACTATTCGGAAGGCGAATCTTGCAGGCTTGGGAGGACCTGGAGGACCTGGAGGACCTTTCGGCGGCTGCCTTCCCTCCTCTTCATCATGGCGGACGTAAGTCGCGCTTCGATCGTAACCCACCAGCCCTGCTAGCCTATCCATCGATGTGGGCAGAAGACCTAATCCTCAATATCTCTCAATTCTAACTTCTATCACTACCAGACGGCCTTCTTCTGCATTAACGTCGCAGCTCACATTGCGTTGGCTTCAGCTTTTCCGGCCTCGTTATCATCCCAAAAGCGTGTCTTTTGATCCTTGCCCTTGATCATACCGTACACATCGAACGGGTCGAAAAGCGTGGCGATGAAATTTCTCTCTTGCTTATACCCAGGCCCGCTGATTTCTGATATGCCATCTTTGGCGAGGTAAACTTTTGTCGACTTCGGAAGCCACCGACGTGGATGGCGAACATTCAACAGGACGCTATTGCAGAGCATAAGCATCGCCTCAAACACGTAGAAGAACCACTCGTAGCGGATGATGGGGCTCAGCGTCGAAAGATCAATGTCGGGCGACGAAAAGTCCACGCTACTAATATCGAAGAACTCGACCGTTCGGTAAATGCATCTAACCATGATGATCGCACTGCTGATATAGAGAGTCAGGAGTGCTTGGTTGATCTTGACATGATTTATATTATCTCGTAGGCATCTCCTATGGAAAGTTACGGCCAAGGCGAGAAAAAGGCAGACGACAACGAGTTGCATTATCAACGCGGCCTTGAGCAACGTCTGGCCCGTTTGTTGCAAATCTACCGGCAAAGTCCGGATGGATTGATAAGCCGCCCCTATACCACTTAACGTCTCAATAATGGTAGAGATAGCGGCGAAGGTCGTCAATACACGTCCTGGGTGGATCGGAGAATGATATGGGACGAAGTACAATATGCGACCAAGCACATAGTAATTGCAGAGCTCATATAAGGGGCTAATTACCCAGTCAGTAACCTCCCCGAAAAACAAAGGGACCAGACAGCTCAACCTACGGAGCGGCGTAAATAAGACAAGTGCTGACGACATAATAGATAAGCTTGGTATAATCGAATGCCCCGAATGTTCTAACAACGAAGCCGGCCACAAACAGGAGCGAGCAGAAGAAATAAAGGCCGGTCAGTCTCCAGCTCTTATAATGCCTAGATCAAGCGATTAGAGATGAACTATGCTCGAGCTATGAATATAGGGTCTGGAACTACCCACATGGCTTGCCAGCAATGAACGCCGCCGCTTGCCGCAAAAGCGACCGCAAAGAATATTGGCGCTCCCTTATCTGGGGCATAGAACCAGATACTATCATCGACGTGTTGCCCGTTCTCCATGCTGATTCGTGCTGATTCGGTATGGGGTTAATAGTATTCAGAGAAGTATGAGAGTAATATGAGAGTAATATGAGAGTAATATGAGAGTAATATGAGTATATGGTAAGTTAGCTATATTCGTTCGGATTGATTATGCTATTGCCTTTAAATTACTGAAACCAGACCACACTATGAAAGATCATGACTTCGATCCACGATAGCCTTTATATAAGATGTAGCAGCAATTATTCTCGATTTTCCAAGTGACTGTCCTAATAAGAGTTAAGCTGTACGAACCGATATCAACCAATCGCATTGCATAGTGAAATACGGCGTATGCTATGCGGCATAATGAGAGTACACAGCCGACCTACAATCGAGGCACTAGTGCTAGTGATATAGTCGTTCTATGAAGGCTGGAACTGACCGCTTTACTCTAATTTGACATGATTACTTATACCTACCTAGTAGGTGCCTGATAGTAGCCCCGGAGTAGAGTTGCATTAAAAGCCTGCATACGGCGTATTCGGCGTGTTCGTCGTTTACCGAGCTGAGATGAAGAAATTAGAATTCAATCGGGCGTGGCTGAATGGACCCAAAGCGGAACGCCCCCAGGTGGCTTGGATGACTCAGGGTCCTACGTATTATCGATAAGAATAATTGAACAGTGAAACCTTGCAGGCATGTCGTCATCATTCAGCAGTTACCTACCTAGCCAAAAGGGTAACTCTCACAGATGGATCTGTACAGCTCTTCCTCCATACCACCAAAGGGCAAAAAAACACAAAAAAAACACACAACTTGCAAGAGAGTACCACTTCTATCTCTTGCACCTACGAACTCATCAGCAACTATGTCCGAACAGACGATACCTCAATTAGATAAACTAGACAAGGAAAAACTCAAAAAGGCTTTCGACATTTCAAATTTCGACCTAAATGCCGTCATACGTGGCGTCCAGTTGACTCTCGTCGGTGGTATGTCTATTATCTATGTTCCTATACCTAAACGTAGGACTCGACATATCTCAGCAACAATAGCTAATCAATCATATAATTTATTCCGTCTACAGCTCACCGTGCATTGCAAAACCCTGGTATATTCACAAATGACCATTACAAGCAAGCCGCTATAGCCGTCGCTGCCGGAATCGCCATTCGTGTAGCCATTGCCGTTCCTGTAAGAAGCCCGAGACTAGACGAAATTCGTTCCTAACCAGGCAAGCTCACACAAGAATCACTTTACCACTAGATCGTTGGAATCAAGGTTCTCCTCGGCATTTTGTCCTTGATATTCGATCTTGATAAGACCACTTGGGATGATACCTTGGTAAATGGCCTGGACTTAATCGCCAATCATGTTCTTCAGATCCCGCTATTCTTGATGACTCTCATGAGATATGTCACCCCCACACTTGACAATTTGTATGTTTACCATCATATCTGAATACGCCCTACTTCTTAATTATTGACATTAAACCGGCAGGTTCATGGATTCCTTGCGATGGGTCGATGTGACTTATGCCCGGAAGCATAAAAATGAAAACCCCGATACGCTTCGGGATATGTATTATCCAAACTTGAGCGGATATAGACAAAGAGACGGAAGCACGAACTCGACAAGCACTGCCGAGGCCGTGACCATGTTCATGTGGCGGTTCACCCGAAAGGCCTTGATCTCTTTGGCCGTATTCGCTTTATCATACGTTCCGTACGTCGGACGCTTGGTACTTCCGGCAGCTAGTTTCTACACCTTTCATAAGGCAGTAGGACTAGGGCCGGCCGCCGTCATATTTGGGGCTGGGATATTTCTGCCGAAACGATACCTAGTCATATTTCTCCAGACGTATTTCGCATCCCGTAGTCTGACGCGCGAATTGCTCGAACCCTACTTCGCCCGTGTGCATTTCTCCAAGGAGCAGAAACGAAAATGGTTCCGTAGTCGCGAGGGTCTCCTCTTCGGCTTCGGCATCGGCTTCTATACACTTTTACGGGTCCCATTACTTGGTGTGCTCATCTATGGCATTGCTGAAGCGTCAACTGCATACCTGATCACTAAGATCACGGACCCCCCTCCGTCGTCAAAGGCATCCCGCTCCGAGGTGGAACAATTCACGGAAAGCCAGCAGGTATGGAGGAACAAGCATGGGTTTCTCAACCTTCCACTCGCGAATTTGGATGCTGGTCATGACAGTCGACCTCCATCGTATGACGAAGCTGTGAAACAAGGAAGAAGAAAAGACCTATAAAACAATTCGGTTCATTTCAATGTCAAACATTTGGTCTCCAAGGCTACTTGGCTTTTTTTTTCTTCCAAGCTAAACTAGGTAGTCGGAGGTCCGGATCTATTTATCATTCAAGTATGTCAGCGAGTCCTCAGCAATGAAAACTAGTATATTATAAACCCTGATGTTCATCCTTATCTCAACCTGGAGCTCTCTATATATCTTATATAAGTGGGTAGGTCATGAGAATACCGAGTTGCCGAGATAAGCTGCACCCTGCACCTGGTCGAGTCCCAGATTGGAGCTCTCCTTATCAGCTTGGTGCATGTCATGTCACAGCTCTATTTCCTCGGTGTCAATAAGCGTGATAAGAAGAGGAATCCTTGTGTGGGGACAAGGACAATTGATTGGCATGCTAGTACACGCTACGTATAACTAATTATGAAGATAGTATATGTAGGTTTCTAACTCGCATATCTCCGACGTCACGGACATGGTACAGGCCGCTATGTAGACATTAGAGATATCACGATGTCTGAGGCGTTGCGATTGGCGCCTCTCCCCTCCTACGATGCGGGGTATCTGTATAAAGTACCTAGCTTTTGTTGTCGTAGGAGGGATATATACCTACTAGGTACCTAGGTAAGTATATTTAAAGGTCGATAGCAGCGAGCCTCGAGGAGACCGCATTGTCCCCCCTTGGTTATCTATAACAGAGCGAATATATATGAACCTCTAGAAGTAAGTAATACCTATACGAATTTAATCTATAATTAAGCGAGAATATCCGTTAAGTTCTATACAGTAGATACATCCGAAGATCATAATGGGCAAAACCGAGATTCGCACTGTTGGAAAGGTTAGCTTCGAAAAGCCGGCCTATGAGCAGGCAAACCTCCATGTATGTGATACTAGTAATGCAATTGGTAATTTTCTAAGCTGATATATATAGTAGAATAGATGGCATCCTGATAGTACGAACCCAAGATATACCCAACCCTCTAGGAGCAACAGAATTATGTATTGACGCGATCACAGTTCCATTCGTTGGGACCATCAAGGATGGTGAAACGGTCAAGATTGAATGTCTCGATTGGCAAGTTCATTTGTCTTATCGGACACAGTCCTCATATAATCTAATATCATCTATAGGACTGGGGGTCAAATAGGAAACAATGACAGCGCAGACGATATCCGCAATGTTGATCTCACTAGGATCCATTATCTCACAGGCCCTTTCGAGGTAGAAGGTGCCCAGCCAGGAGATATCCTCTTAGTCGAGATAATGGATGTACAGCCGTTCCAAGATCAACCAGTACGTAAAATCAAGTATTCTTTTCTACTTTGTTTTGCTTTGGGAGTGAAAATTCCCTAATCGGGTTTTACTCTCGATATATGATACTTAAAACTCGTAGGACTCCATCATGAAGAAGGAATTACTGATTCTTGTTGTTATAGTGGGGGTTCACAGGTGTTTTCCACAAAGAAAATGGAGGCGGATTCCTCGATGAGATCTACCCATCTGCTGCTAAGGCTATTTGGGATTTCGAGGGTATCTTCGCCACCTCACGACATATCCCGCATGTCAAATTCGCGGGCTTGATTCATCCGGGAATCCTGGGATGTGCACCATCGACCGAGGTTCTGGCGACCTGGAATAAGCGGGAGGCTGAGTTGATTTCGGCCAACAAGCTTGAGAGACAAGTTGCTTTACCGCCAGAGCCAAAAGGCATCCATGCCGGAGCATCCGATGCAGCACTCAAGGAGAAGGTTGGTCTAGAAGGAGCTAGGACCGTTCCTGGTCGACCAGAACACGGAGGGAATTGCGATATCAAGAATCTGAGCAGAGGCTCAAAGGTTTACCTCCCCGTTCATGTTCCAGGTGCTAAATTCAGCGTCGGAGATCTACACTTCTCGCGTGAGCCCACCCCTAGCCCCCTTTTTATCTTATTACCCTTTGCAAGGAACAAAAAAACATTAACCCGAAACAGAGGGCGATGGCGAGATTTCATTCTGCGGGGCGATAGAGATGGCGGGTATCATCACGATCAACTTCAAGGTTATGAAGAACGGCATGGCAGATTTAGGCCTCAAATCACCAATCTATCTACCCGGTCCTGTCGAGCCCCAGTTTGGTCCGGGTCGTTGTATCTATTTTGAGGGTTTTTCTGTCGATGAACATGGAAAGCAGCATTATATGGACGTGACAGTTGCGTACAGGCAGACTATCTTGCGTAAGTGCTACGGGAACCGTAGCAGTTTCTACTCGTCACTGGGGTTAACTAACTAATGAGAAAAGGTTGTGTTGAATATCTTCGCCGCTTCGGATACAACGATTACCAGATTTATCTCCTATTATCGTCGGCACCCGTCCAGGGACACGTGGCGGGCATTGTCGATATTCCAAATGCGTGTACGACCCTTGGCTTGCCGGCTGATATTTTTGATTTCGACATCTTGCCATCTGGGCCAGCAAAGGCATTGGACATGGGAATCTGTGCTTTCGAAACCGGTGTAGCTAAGGGTGAAGTGACGTCTGGAGGCAAGAATAGCGAGCATAGCTTTGGTGGAGGCTTGACGTACAAGGCGTCCGTAGCTGAGAGGGTCAAGGAAGCAGTATCGGGATCTTGAATACGCCGAACTTCGGTGAGCTGCCTATAGTCGCAGTTTTTATAATGCCGGTCTATTTTTAAGTTACAATTGAGGTCGGAGAAGAAAAACCAACAGACAGAAGCTACGGAAGAAGTTGTCAACCATTAGCGAACACATATCATCCGAGAATGCTCTCATTGATACTATTCCCACCCATGGCGTGTTGACTTGTTCTATCGGGTTGGTACCCGGCAATTTGTCTATTGATTTTTATGGATGTTGCTGAGCTCAGGTTGGAGACTCAGGTAAGTGAGAAGATAGGGGAGAGTACTGTTTCATTGGCGTAATAACTACCTAGGTATATCTCATTACTCTGCCCACTTCAACAGGTCCGTAGGTTAATGGTATGATTATCGAGTAAAATGGTATAGAAATCATATGCTAGGAGGTATCATAGTCATGCATTCCCCACCTGGGGGAATGTGGTCTATTGTCGCAGATTTCGATTTCGTGAACCAATCCGGATGAGGAACATCGCGCTGCAGTTGAGAGAGATGGCGCTAAACACCGGTCGTCACATATGCGCATACTGGCTAACGGATATGATAGGTACATAATATAGGTATGCACGATAGCGCAAAGGGAAGAAAAAAAAAAAAGACACGATACCTAATATATTTAAGGGACGTCGAGTGCTAAATATGTTGAGAGTTGTTAAGAAATATAGTAGTCGAGAAATAACATTACCCAATTACTAGAGTACCTTACCAGGTAAATACATGGATCCATTTGTATCCACTGATGAGATGGATGCACCCAGTACCCATAAGATCCATGGAATTTCTACATAATATAGAACCATCAACCAATCAAATCTATTATGGATCAATTAGCTTTACCTAGGTGGGGTAATCGGGAAAGAGCTTGGACTGCTTGGCTATGTACTTCTTGTCTACTCTGTACTTGCACGCAGCACACCAAGTAATTACCCCACCACACCAGCCTCTAACCGGTACCTACCGTTATATTTGTGGCGCTCCCCCAGGGATAGATCCGGTAGTAGGCACTGTATCTGTAGGTATTAGGGGTTTAGGTGGCCCAGGTGGTTTCCTAGGTAGGTACGATCCCTTCCGTGCATTCGCAAACCTTCGTCAATCCTAGTTCCCCGAATGCAGCTCTGACATACCTTAGTCTCGTTTATAGCTAACCTTTCTACCTTCTGTATTTACTTACTTCTTCCTTAACTTTAGAGGCATTTGAGAGACGTTCCGTGTTTGCATAGTTCGTAGTTGAACGAACTCGCGAACTTCCACTAAATACCCGTTTGAACTATTTTATTTTTCGAAGACGTGTCGATCCTTTTTCTCAACTATTTTCTCTATACTAGGACCTCGCAAACCTAGGTAGCCATGACCTAGACGTCCTCAGCAAGTCAAACCCTTACCGGGAGCTAAATTCCATCAGACGAGAAAACGGCTTGCTTCTAATTAGGAATGCGCCGACCATGGCTGATGACAATCCTAAATTATCCGGCAGATCAGACGTGCCACGGCCTCGTCGGGTCGTAACGGCGCCTGTTGAGTGCGCGCCTCCTGCTTCAACTTCAACCTTACCTTCATCCACATCTACATCCACATCTACATCCACATCCGCATCTACGTCTACTTCATCGTCGCGCACCGAAGACCTCGTCGAAACTCTTTATAGCCACCCTTCGGTCAAGATCATCGCTTTTACATCTACTCAGCGGGCCTCTTTTGGCCCGCGAATATCTTCCACCGATGTAGTAGATAGGCCGGGAACTCTGCCGGCTTCATCGCGTCTTGAGAGGACTATCGCCGTCGGTACGTGAAACGTGTTCGGCCTAGGGGGAAACCTTCTATTTAACTTCGAGCTAACTTTAATCGTTTTTCTCTTCAAGGCCCGTTCCGCATTTATCGCGCCCCAGGCTCCGTCGCTTTTCTTAGCTGCGGCTCGGCCCTACAACCTATTCTGCCAAAAAGTCAGTGCTGGTGTATCGACGAGGAGAACAGTAGATTCGTCCTACAAATTCGGCGCCCTCAATACTGGAGAATCGAGCTTCCGGTCTCCGACCCCGACGACCAGGATCGCGCTCTACTACTGAGAGAGATTCTCGATAAGGCTCTACTATTTGAGAAGACAGCATGTCCCTTTCAGAGAAGCTTTACGGTAGAGCTACCAGAGGAGCTAGAGGTCAAAAAGAAAGCCTGGACACCGGACGGCAAGAACTTGATATCAGATCCATTTTTACCTATAGTATCGCCGTCACCTAAAGGCTTCGGCGGCGATCAACGGGCCAACCTTTTAGCTGACCAGATTGCCTCTTTCAGGATCGATGTTGGGACCATTAACGAGCTAGATGAATCACGATTCAAGAGCTGGCAGAGCGAGAACCCCGAAGAACCGGACAATACGGAAGGAAAAGACTACAGTGCTCGTTATTATAATAACTTGAATGAATGGCGGAGAGCCGATGCGGCGTCTGCTGATACCTTCAAAGATTTACGTGCAGCCTCGAATGTCGCTACTGTACCGAGATCGCAACGCATTGCAGAAGAGTTACCGGACAACACCAGTATATATGAGGACGAGGTAGTTATTGACTCTAATAAGGAGGAGGAAGTCGTCGATGAACCTTCTTCCTTCGAAGGATCCGGTCGCGTAGCTCCTATGAATCTTACTAGGAAGCGAATGAGTCGGATGTTGGCCGGTCGCGCCTTTACTGCTCCTCCGCAGTTGACTGTGGTGACCTCACCCCCCTCCAAGTCGAATGCAACCTCGTCACGTCCGCCGCCGCCACCACCACCACCACCACCTCCTCCTCCTCCTCCTCCCCCACCTCAACGTTTAGGATCGGACGAGAATTCCCCTGTTGGGTCTACGGACTCATTTCATAGTATACAGTCTTGGCACTCGCCGATCGCCCCACTACCTCCGTCGCCTCCATCATCGCGGCCGGTTACGCCGTCTGGATCTCAATTTCCCCATCCTCATGAGAACATCGTTGTTCCTCGCCCGTCGTCACAGGGGAAGGATAACCGGGTGTTCATGCGTACGCCGGATACAGATAGGACATTCGTACCAGGTTCGGCAGGTCTTACAGACCATGCGGACGAGTTAGCTTCTCCTTTGTCGCGTTGCCCCCCGGAAAATATTGGCAATCATGCGAACCCAATATCCGCCGACGGCCCCTCGAATACATCGTATACATCCGCTCTGGAGGAATCGCAAGAAGTTCAGCTACGGCCACGGCCACGAATTAATAGTTTGTCTTTCAGCCGACCGGCCCTCTCGCCGCTGCCATCTGCTGTTAATTTCTTCTCGCCCCCCCAAAGGCAAACTTCCCGCAGTCGCATGGACGTTGTCCGTCGATTACCAAGCGCTATAATACAAAAGACGGTTGAAATCCTACTAGCACCGCCAACCCACCTCGTAAACTTGATGCTAAAAGTTGCCGCCAAAATCGCATCGGGTGAATGGCGCGGTCTCGTATTTGGCTTTGGTGAGGGCGGCGAGAGGATTCCGGTTCAATGGGATTATTCTGATGGGGAGTTCAGCGATTGGAGCGACGATGAAGATTATGCTCTGGCAAAGAGCAAACAGAGTAGCAACAGTAGCATACCGCAGACGGCCAACAGTAGTCGACGCGATTTAGCAAGGAGTAAGGATAACCGTAGCTGGGAGGTTGATTAACGATATCTTGGGTATCATGACATTTGTACTATAATGGGGTCTAATGATATGGGTTGGCATGGTCTATTGCATGGAAAGGGGGTTGGAGTTCGGAATACGGCGAAATCACCACCATTGTTGATATGTTCCTGTTCGAGTTGGAATTGGAATTGGACAAAGGAGGATATCTTATTTAGGAGGCAGCATTTGTCTTCTAGTTCTAATCGACTAGCCTAATGGTATTCATGTTGGTATTATATCGGGAAAGCCACTCCACTCTACGTAGAATAGAGCCTAACGGCGTATACAATATAATAATAAGCCTACCTACACGCCAAAGCATGGCCCGTTTTGTTAAAAAGTCTATATTTAAGACTTCGGCCCCCCCCCCCCGTCAGATAGTACATCGTTTCAAGGATTCGTTATCGTCGTCGGCGACTTAGGGGATTAATAGCAAGTTATGAGGATTATTGTGTAGCTTACTGTACGAGTCATCTCTTGAATGTGGATTTGATATTAGTATCGGGGGATAGGTGAATAACGCCACCCGTGCTGTTAATTACAAGCCCAAGGCAAAGACTTGGAGGCCACAGACCAACAAATGTATATATATATATGGTTATTCATCAGATTCTCCTCGGAGGCCATAACATGAAGCAACACCTCGCACCTCTGTTACTTCTTTCCCCACATGGAGGCATCTATCTGTCTTCACAATCGCGCGCGCTATACCGCATTGTGCGCAACGTCGCCTGGCTGGCGATCTCAATAAACATGACCACATGCGACCTCGCGAAAAGTGACACCGACTCTCGTCTGGGAGAAATGTGGCTAGGCTAGGCAAAGGATAGGTATGACGAACCGACTACGAGTTATCCTTAATCTCGCTAATATCTGAATGGCCAGTCTGGAGCGCATGCTCTGCGAGGGATTTCTGACCCTGGCCCAACCAGCCGCACTCGTTGCACATAACAACGAAATCGGAGGTGTCTGTGTAATAGTGATGCTCTTCCTTGAGCTTCTTGCACATCTCCTGGGCATGGATGATGATGTGGTCGCTGCTATCCACAGCCCAGCGTGCGACATCAAATTCCAAGACCTCCTGACCCTCGACGAATATCTCGGCGACGCGATCGTAGTGGATGTTGGAGTACACGAGAACGCAGCGCATCTCGTAGTTGTTCCCCTGCCCGATCCGGTATACGATTCCGGTCTTGACGTCGACGACGGAAATCTCGAGCTGGAAGACTTCGGATATGATGGAGAGTTCGATGTCGCCCCCCCATACGTCAGGTCGCAGCATGTTACGGCAGTACGCTTCCGGGTTCTTGCCAAGGATGACGGCATTGTATTTCTCCGGGTTGGCGCGGATGTGATCGACAACGATGCGGCGAAGCGCCTCGGCATTAAAGAACTCATCGGAACCGGAGCGAATACCACGCAGAGCGCCGCCGACGGCTGTGAATAGGCAGCTGTTGTCGTCGGGCATTACTCGAAGGACTGCGTCAAGCAGACGACGTCGATTAGAGGGCTGTTTTACTAGAATGCGCAGATAGCTAGGTGAACAAATCGGGCTACTTACCTAGGGTAGAGTTAGTTTCAGGCATAAAGACACTGATTTGCTGGTCCTTGACGCCTCGGCCTTTGCTCTTAGGTGGTTCTAACTTGGGAGGGATATCGGGGGCGGTTACGGGGGCGGTTGATGCAGCGGAGGCTTTCTCCAGAGGTGCGATGGTGAGCATCTCGCGGTGGAGACCCAACGACTGCACGGATACGTCACTCTCATCAGTCCCTAGCCCCTTTGGTGGCCATCCATACTTGACCGTAAAGTCATCCAGCCCAATACTGGATTTGAGAGCTTCAAGAAGCTGGTTCACGGTGGTATCGTCGTTAAGTTCCAGATTGCCTGGCCCAGAGGGGGCCCTGTACCGAATCTTCATGGTTCGGACGAGGAGGTAGTTAGAGAGATGGGAGGGAGTAGGTAGAGGTGGTTGTGTATTTATATTTGTATTCGTATTTGTATCTGTATGGGTTTGTACGAGTTTGTAGGAACAGGAAGTGCGGATAGGGCGAATAGGGCGAATGGGTAAATGAGTGGATGGAAGTGAGGTAGAACAGGATCGAAATAAAGAGTTTGTATGTGTGGAAATCGATTTACACGTTGACGCAAAAGAGACAAGTGGATGAAGATTATTTATTATTTCTCCTAGAGACAATCAGTGGTATTAGCTGTATTAGTTGTGTTAGTGGTAGCTTAGAGCTTAGAGGGCCAAACCGATTCAAAAGCAACACTCTCTTCGTGACCAAAAACCCTTTGAGACCCGCTCTATATACACACAATGCAAGATCATCAAGCCAACCGCAGGTGCTGCCGATATATACCTGGGTAGTAGCGTATATAGTGTATAGTGTATAGTGTGTACGTAGTGTATGTGGAAGAGAGGAGCTATGGCAAACCCCTCCATATCCGGAGTTGACGAAAGAGTTTCGATCCGCTTCTCCAGTCTTTAGAATTATAGCTAGGGTTTAATTGCGATAAAAGGTATATATTGTATGTATATCATACGTGTATCATATACTTGAATATTGTATGCTACTCAAAAGCATATGTAACAAAGTGGCCACTTAGTCATCATAGAATGTTCAGGGTTCAAACGTTATGATTATAAATTGTCTCTTTCAGTTGCCCCCATTCAAAAATTGACACTAGAACGTGAAAAAAGACACCCAGTCCCCCAAAAAAACCCACAATTATCTATAAGTAATGTTATGCTCACAATCCATAATTCACATACTCTTAGTTGATATCTGATTGAGCAGTTCTCCGTACTAGCAATGAATTAGGCAAGCCGCATGGGCAGACCTATGGTGCTAGCGATGATTACCTGCCAAGAAATGCAAGAGCTTGTACTCTCAGTTCCATTTACCTAGTAATATTCTTCATTGGTTGCTGAAAACAACTATCTAGCTATCTACTAGGCTACAGATTCCCTAGTTAACTTTGAAGATATCATCATGGACAATACGCTTTCAATTGTTACGGCTAATCCTTGTGGCCTTGAATTCATCGTGAATTCGAAGAATGACTGCTCTCGTCACGCAATATCGAGCGCCGCTGACGCAAATTACGGGGTAGGTTTAGAAGAGGGGAATTCGTATTTCTTACTGAAGAGAGTTGCAGGCAGTTCAAGGTTGATATCTAAATGGAGATTTAGTCTCTTTGAGTAAATAAAGGACATGGAGCTCTATCTATCTTGAACCCTGCGATAGCCCTATGCTGGCCAAGACCGGGGCTGTGCCATCATAGGAGAAGCCGATGACGAAACTGGCTACGGGTTTTAGGTCTATAATTCAGTATATATGAGTATATGTATCATTGCTCGAATCTTCTGGATCGACAAGTCGAATAACTATACCCTATGTTCGAGTATAGACGCATACCCGTGTTTTGTACGCCTTTTAACCCTACTCGCCTAGGTCCTAGGTGGCAACGGATCGGTATTCGTTATTGCGTCATTAGACGGAAAAGGCTCGCGCAGCCTTGTGGCTCGGAGAGACAAAATTGTTCTACTTTCATGTTAATAAAATAGCTCGTCTATGCACGAATTTAGTTACGGTACCGTTTAGTTAGAAATGGCGGCAGACGCAGAAATGGAGAAGACGACAGCGCAGTCGTCGGTACGACGAGACCGACGAGACGTCCCCCAACACGAATACCACCATGACGATACCTCTGGCATTGGAAGCGCTTGGGTTAAATTCATGACCTCAGTCGGATGGTATCCAAAGGATATGCCATGCGAGGAGAAGCGGCTGATCTTGAAACTTGACCTGAGTATCTTGATCTTTGGCTGCTTGTCTTTCTTTACCAAATATCTTGACCAACAGTCAATCACCAATGCATATGTCAGGTATGTGCCCCTAACACCTAGGTATATTTCCATACAATCGAAATCACTAAGAATATCACCACCGTTAGTGGCATGAAAGAAGAACTGGGGCTATACGGGGATCAGTTAAACTACATCACAGCAACCTTTTGGGCATCTTACTGCGTCTTCATGGTTCCGGCTTGTTATTTCTTAACACATTATCCTGCCAACCGAGTTCTCCCGGCTCTGGAGATCGGATGGGGCCTTTCTACCTTCGGCCTGGCTTGGGCTAAGAATGTCGAGACGGTATATGCGATGCGGTTCTTCACCGGCCTCTTTGAATGTTGCTCGTTCACCGGAACGATTTATATCATCGGGTCCTGGTATAAGCCAGGGGAGATTGGTCGTCGTGTTGCTCTCTTCTTTATCGCGAGCCCCCTTGGAACTATGTTTGCCGGATATCTCCAAGCCGCGGCTTATACGAATTTAAATCGGGTGCACGGGTTAGCAGGCTGGAGGTATGGATCTCGCACCGAAATAAATTGAATTCGAAGGCGATGGGGAGAACCGCGCTAACTACTCTGATAGATGGCTTTTCATCGTTGATGCCATTATCACTCTTGTTATAGCAGCAGTGCAAGTTGCCCATTGGCTTTTTTTTTCTTTCTCTGTAGGATTATCGCACTGACTCGTCTTAGTGGTTTTATCGTGTTCCCCGACGTGCCGTCCAGGAAGAAGCCGCGTTTTATCACGGAAGAGGAGCACGCCCTCGCGCGTAAACGACTCCACGGGTTTATCGCACCGGCGCAATTGGAACTATCTCGCGACATATTCAGGCGTGTATTTTCCCGTTGGCATTGGTACCTTTTTGTTGCTCAATGGACATTGATGGACCAAAATTTTTTACCTGGCAGCACACCATTCTCACTTTATTTGAAGGCGAAGAGCGATATATACTCTGTCGTCCAGGTCAACACGATACCCACGATCGTCACGGCAGTAAGTATCGTAGTCGCCTTGTTATGTGGTATCGTCGCAGACAGAACGGGTCGTTTTTGGGTTCCCGCTATTGCGGTGACTTTCCCGGTCCTCGTAGGAATGATACTACTTGTAGCTTGGGAAGTTGGTGAGAGTGGCCGTCTAGCTGGGTTCATCCTGACAGGATTTGAAGCTGGTAAGTTAACGCATCTCTCTCTGTCTCTCTTTCTGCGTCTGTCTGTCTCTGCCTGTCTCTCTACGTATATTTGATGAGGTAATATAAGATACTAATCTATCGCCAGCCTGCTCACCGTTAACGATGGGATGGGCATCGGTAGTAATGGCGGGGGATGCGGAGGAGCGAGCGGTGGTGACTGCGAGTATGAATGCCATCGGCCAAGCAATCACGGCGGGCACACAAATTGTTCAGTATCCGGCTAGCCATGCTCCTAATTTTCGGGGTGGATTCATTAGTGTTCTTGTAACGACGGTTGGACAATTAGGCACGATCCTTATCATCCTTCTCCTAAGCCATAGGGATCACCTACGACAACGCCAAAACCAAGTTGTGGTCCTGTCTAGCTTGGACAAGGCATTGAAAACCGGTCCCTGATCTGATTTTCATCGAGATACATAGGTAGCTTACTACTCGGCGCAGCGCATAAGTCTAGATAGAACCTAATGATTACCGTCTATGTTTATCTCGGAAACATACATGTGTGTATGAATGTACGATATTGTATGCACATGTGTATGTGTGTAGCAACATTAAATAAGGCTATTTTCGACTTTCGGGAGGTCCACGGTGCTAGGTACATCCCATCACCTGGGGACATCCTTATCAGCTTATCTAACTACTGCACTAAGATTTCTGATTGGCTTGGCTTCGGAATAACACCGGGACAACTTCCTTAATTTTTAGCAGGTTTAGCAGCTCCATGTTGCTAATTGAACTAAACTGTACCTGACGGTCCCGACTAGTGACCGTACCAACTACAACTAAATCACTAACACCAACGAGCAAGAACTGCTATTGTCGATTTTGAGAACAACGTCCAGCTTTTGCGCCATTGTTTACCTTCCATTCGACCACAAATTTCAATACCTAGTTTGAAGCTTGACCATTAATTACTATATTGAACCTTGGTTTTTTTTTCCGTCCAATTTTGAACCTCCCATTATGGCTGACGAGGCCGACAAGCCAGCCGAAAGCGCGGCCGAGGTTCGCGAGTCTATAGAGGCCAAACCGACCGACGGTGACAATGGAAGTGACAACAAGGACAACAACGTGCAAGACATGAACACTTCCAAGAATGATGAAGATGTAGACGCAGATGCAGACGCAGATGTCGTCGATGCCACTAACGGCGCAGACATGTCTCGCTCAGCCCCGGAATCCAATGCCAACCCGGACGGAGAAGCAGACGCGGAAGGCGACGCAGATGCTGACGGTGAACCGGAAGAAGAGCGAGCATCTGGTCGACTTGACCACAACATGTTGACTGTAATTGAGAACACGGCCAACTATCTCTCTACCTACAAAGAGGACAAGTAAGTTTTCTATTTGTTTATTTCTCTTTTTGTGTTTTTGTGTTTAATCTTCTACTCATCGTCAATTCATTTTCAATCCCCAATCGACAATCGCCAATCCCCAATCATATCACTATATTTTTTAAGCTAACGAAACGCGACAGTGGCTATCAGGTTGCCCTTCCCTTCCAGCGCATCCCGAATCGACGACACCTGCCCGAGTACCACGAAGTAATAAAGGAGCCCATTGCTTTCAGTACTATTCGAGTGAGTATATTTCCTCTGCCTTCGGCTGTCTTCTCACATAGACTTCGTGTCCTATTCTAATACTCCGGCGATAGACCAAGAAGCTCAAGAAGCAATATACTACATTCTCTGAATTCGTCAGAGATGTCGCCTTAATCTCTCATAATGCCATGGTATATAACCGCCCGTCCTCTGAATTCTTCCAGAGTGCCGTACGCCTACGAGAGATCTTTAAGGAAGAGCTCCAGAAGTTGGTTGACGACGGAACCATCAAACCCGAGGAGGCCGTGCTTCCCGATTTAGGCGAGATCCCAGAAGCGGAGGATTCTCCACCCCCAGACCCGGAAGAAGAAGAGGAGGAGGATGAGGACGATGAAGACGATGACGAAGATGACGACTCGGATGATGATGGCGTCCGCCGACGAGGTAGACGAGGTGGTCGTCGCTCTTCGACGTCGGGTAGAAAATCCGATATGAGGGATGATGATTCGCACAAGAAGCGAGGCCGACCTCCTAAGGTCTTTACTCCACTCGAGGCCCGCATACATGCATTATTGAAGGGCCTTCGAAAATTCAAGCATCCGAACGGAGAGCTCCTGATTGTCCCATTCGAGAGGCTTCCGGATAAGCAGGCGACACCGGACTACTTTGCTGCCATCAAAAATCCTATTGCGATGGATCTCATCAAGCGAAAGGCTAAGAGAAAGAAGTATCAGAATGTGGACCAGGCTCTCAGAGATCTCGATTTGATGTTCGACAATGCCAAGCAGTATAACGAAGAGGACAGTCAACTCTATAATGACGCGGTTGAGTTACAACGTCAGGCTCACCTACTTGCCGAGCAAGAGAAGGCTAAGCCTGACAATGACTTCGAGGATGAAGACGGCAGACGACCTCTACCTGAGATTGTCCACAAGGGAGAGGTCTGGAGAGTTGGTAAGTTGTTTGCGGCTCCGTACGTGGTGCATCCTATATGGATACGAATACTGATTCTGCTTAGGCGACTGGGTTCATATCACCAACCCCAATGATTTGACGAAGCCTATCGTCGCGCAGATCTACCGAACTTGGGAAGACAAGTCGGGACAGAAATGGGTGAATGCGTGCTGGTACTACCGCCCAGAGCAGACCGTCCATCGTTTCGAGAAGCATTTCTTGGAAAACGAGGTGGTCAAGACTGGCCAATATCGAGATCACCGTATCGACGAAGTTGTGGATCGATGTTTCGTCATGTTCGTAACTCGATATAACAAAGGTCGACCTCGAGGATTCCCCAAGGATAAGGAGGTATACGTTTGCGAGGCTCGATACAACGAAGAGAAGCACAAGCTCAACAAGATCAAGACGTGGGCGAGCTGTGTGCCCGACGAGGTTCGCGAGAAGGACTACGAAATGGATTTGTTCGAGGTCCCTCGCAAACTAAGAAAAGTGCCTAGTCCTATCAAGCATCTTCTTCGAGATGATGCAAAGCCGACCGATGCTTTACCTAAGCCGACCTGGGGAGCTCCAAATGCACCACCCCTCATTGGAGCCGTACATTGTCGGGAGAGGGAGCCGAATGTGAGTTCTTCCTGTTTCTTTAATTTGATTGCCTGCCTGCCTGCCTGCCTAAGCCTCGTCACCTGCCACTTCGCATCCTCATACCTTTCATACCCCCTGATAAGCACAAAAATGAGAAAGAAAGAAAAAAATAAGATTTAAAAAAGAAGGAATGGTAAAAGGAGAGAGGAATTTGATCTGCCCCTCTTCTATCTTTTTTTTTCTCCCCTTCTCCCTTCTTATTCTTATCGATTGCGCGTTGTAAGATTTTCCCTTACAAAAAGGAAAAAAAAAACGTTATATTGAATGGGCGTAAATCCTTTTCTCTTTTCCCATTGTCTCACTGAGGCGCGTCACATAAGATTAATTTAATTTCTCATTCGCGCTGATACGAATTCTTTCTATAGGAATCTCCACCACCGGAGCCTACACCATCCCCTCCTCCCGCTCTCCCAATCATTGATTCAGTACGACGCCCTTCATTGATGCAGTCAGCGCGTCCCGTTGACAGCCAGGGAGACGTTATGATGGGTAACACGCCCCATTTTTCAACTATTCCGGCAACGCCCACGCCCACGCCTGGGCATCCTGGCGTGTATGCATCGCCGCACTCCTTCGTACCGCGTCCCAGCCCTACTCCGGTCCCTGTTCCGCAGTATGCCAATCATACCGCCGCCTCTGGCCATCACAACTTTTCGGTTCAAGGAGTCCAAGGCGTCCACCATACCGCCCACAATCACGGCACGCCCCAAATGCCCCAGACTCCGCATTTCCAGGCTCATCAGCCGCATCAGCCTCCTGCCTACAACGGATTTCCGCCTCAATACAGCACAACCCCGATCCCCATACCTCATCAACCTCATCAGCCTCATCAGCCTCATCATGCCCCCCCGCATCAGATGAACTCTCCTATGCCTGGCTACGATCCGTCGCATCGTCTTGCGCCATCGCCCGCTCGCCCTTCTATGGCAGCCACCCCTGGTCCGAGCGGACATGCTCAAGCCAACGCCTACAACCCTCCCCGTCCGGTCGAGGTCTACCATTTGGATGACGCGTTGAACGACAAGATTCCCGCCGAAGTTCGAGAACAGTTCCTGCATGATGAAGCCGGGCGTGTGCTATTCTTCACCCAGCCGCCACTAGATCGCCCGCACCGCGGCCTATCGGCTGAAAGTGCTACTCTCGGTCATAGCGTACGTTACCTCGCCGACCGTGCGCGCGAGATTGAGGATCGTCGAGCCAAGCGCAAGGCGAGAGACGAGCTGCGACAGGCGGAAGAGAATAAACGCCAAGAAATGGAGAAGCTTGCTGCCGAGGAGGAACGCAAGCGAATGATTGACGTCGCTAGCGATGTGTTTGTAGGCTGGCTCAACGATATGAACAAGGGAAACGAGATTCTCAAGGCGGCGTATGATGGTTGGAGCTGTCGTGATAAGGATATCGATGCCGTTGCCAAGACGTCCGCGACATAGGGAATCGAAAAGAAGAAGCAGGAGGAGGAGGATGAGGAGTAATCCTCATCAACTACCACGCTTTTACTTGGGATGAATTGGTTTCACGGCGTTTATGGCGAGAAATAATGGGTACGGTGGGCTAGCCTCCCAGGAGTTACGAAAGATACCATGGATTGAAAGCAATCCCTATTGTACGAGTTTTTAATGTATTCTACTGCCCTGTGATATCACAAATGGCACCGCCTCTCAATACAAAGGCGAGTAAAGGCAATAAAGAGAATGAGGTTTGACAATTTCTACTGATTGGGACTTTATGTGATTGTGCATAGCCTTTTCATCTTCAACTTTTCACGTAGTAGTAAACGTAGCATCTATTCCGAAGCAAACAATTCACCAAGTTACCCTCGGAGGTCATGTCTATGGCTATATAACCCTTTAATAGCTCCGGGAGGCGGTAGTATGAATAAATGATTAGGTCGCTTTACCAATGAACATGCGAGAGTGGGGTCTTATATAATACGTTCACCAGTAATAATATTTTCTTCGCTAATATTCCTTAGCCGGGTCTATATTGCTAAGTATCAAGCCGAGATACAAGTTCTTTTTGGCCCAGTTACGCCACATCCCACGTAAGAATCAAGCTCGATCCGGATAGGCCGCAGCGATGGAGATGGTATACTGCCATGTTGACTAAACCATCAAATATTTTCTCTCCTTTCCCGAGTCATCCGCCACGATGGACATTATAATGGCCAAGCACTGATTCAGCAATGATCCGAATTCAGCTTTAAAAGGTGGTATCATAATGTGTTTAACCATTCTCTTATTCTTTCAACTGTCATTTCCCTGCAGCTAGTCCTGCGGGAAATCCTCCACAGACCGAATACGCCTTCTGTCTCGGAGTGGGCAGGTTTGCAACGCAAGCATCGCACTTCGGAGCGCTTAGGAAAAGTGACGTCTAATGATTGCTTGTCCTTCCTGTGAGAAGTGCTGCTGCAATAGCGGCGTCGGGTCAACACCCGCGGACTGGAGGAGAATCTGGATCGCTCGGGCAACACGTGCGCCAAGTTGACCATGGAGCATCTCAGCCTCGAGAGCTTGTCCAACATAAACGAATACTTTATCTACCTGGCTAGTTACAGCAGGATTTTGTCTATACGCGAGATTAGTAACTCAAATCTTACTATATAGGTAATTCATAGATAAGAAAAAGGAGAGTCTATCCTCTTCCACATAGCAAGGGAACGAGACTTAGACTCACTGTTCGATCAATTCCACGAGGTACCCATAAGCATACGGTGCTGCTTCTTCGTCATTAGTGACTGGCAATGTGTTGATCCTATATGACGAATTTGTTAGTGCTGATGCTTTGTATGAGATTGTTTCGAACACATACCATTGAGTTGCGATAGCTTGTGGATCTTGCAGGCTTTGCTTGTTAAAATGAAGTATCTTCGCGATAGCTGCGCAAGCGTTTTCTATGCATAGGTTAGTGGCCGCTAAGGTATAGCTGCAGTTTGACGGTGTGACTGACCAGTGGCGTAAACGGCCTCTTCGCCGCGAGCGTCGGGTATTTGTGTTGCTTGGAACAAATAAGGTATCGAAGTTGCCAGGAATTGAGACCAAGGGGCCCCCCCGCGGTGAGCGGCAACACCAATACCGTATCTATGAAAAAGAGTCAGTATTTGCATTCATATTAATCATATAATGTTACCTACGCGGCGGCTTGTCGAATGGCGGCTGAAGGATCCTTGCAGCCTTCTAGAAGAGCAGTACTGATAGCTTGAGCATAGCGGACACTTTGCGGCCCACAATATTCAAGGACATCATCCATAATGCATAATCCCCACTGGCGTTGGGTCGGATCTGTCGAGGTTAGGAAACTTTGGTAAGTTCCCATGAGACGCTCCCATGGCTGAAGGAAAACGTCGCCGTGGTTCTTGAAAATAGAGTGGAAAGCTTTGTTCATATCGGATAATAGGGTTTGATCGTCCTCAATCGCGATTATTAGCTCCTCGGCCTCGTCCTCGGCATCTTCAGCAGCTGCCCCCTCTTTATCCTCCTCACGCCGTGCAACGCGGTCCTTGTAGTCTTCGATGGCCGAGTACACGCCATCGATGAACTTTTCCATATGTTGCTGGGTAAGACAATTTTTGCCTACCACCTCAACTGACTCATAGAAACATTGATACATCTCGGCCAAGGCGTCAATAGCGGGCTCGGCAGTTAGTACCTCTAGTAGTTTGTCTACAGTTCCAGCCCATAGTCCTCGGAGTTCGTTGGACTCTGGTCCGTAGGCTTTCTTATACGAGCTGAGGAGCTGCGGGACAAGTTTCGCTGAAATAAATCTAACCGGGTCATGGAAGAAGAATGCTAGGCCTGGAAGAGCAATTTTCTCCATAGTATCGGCAACATACGGAGCAAAATGGCCTTCCAGAGTCTGCGCGTAAACGACTAGCAGCTCGATCGCCATGTGCTTGTCGTCCATTGTGCTGGTTCTAATTCCAATCATCTTGCCTTTCAATGGCACCAGCTCCCACCCGTCTTCTTGTTGAAACTGTTCGATCTCATCGTCCGTGTCAAGCAATTGTATGTCGGCCTTGGCGCTAGCTAATTCCACTAGCGGAGGCATAACATTTGGCAAGAAACGTAAGAAATCGGAACCCATGACTCTACACATACGCCCCCAGCAGTGCATAAGATACTGCGACTGCGGGTCGTCGGCGTCGGTGATGTTGTTTTGGATGTTAGCAAGGAGGTCGACCAAAATCATTGCGTCGTTTCCAAGACGTTCTTTGCCGACGGCCAACGCTATCAGGGTAGCACATTCCATGGCCTTTGCGCGGAGTAATCGGTACTCCTTTTCGGTTTCTTGCTGCAGAACATTGACAAGTAACGGCATAAGAGTATCGTAATATTTAGAGAAGGCAGCCTCAGCCGCATCAGCAATAGTAGCGATAGTAGAGAGTGCCTGCTCCTGGACGTAGCGCTTCTCGTTTTGGAGAAGTTGGAAGAGATGTGACAACAGGTCATCAAGGTAGGGTTCAAGGATACTCTTCTCCGCCTCTTCACAGAAATTGACCAGTGCCGCGGCGGCGTGTGCCTTGACACGGCCCTCCGGCGAATTAAGTACAGGAATGATGGTCTTCAGAATGGTATCATAGTACTCCTTCTGCATCGTAGGCGCAAAATCCGTACTCATCTGACCGAGGGCTTGGCATCCGGCCCAGCGCACTCGCGGATGAGGATCCTTTAAGGCGGGAACAACAAGCTCGAGAACTTTGCTAAGCTCCTTGACCATGAGATCACGGCATCCCTCAGAGATGGCTGAAATGGCCATGAGCGCTGCGTGACGATCTTTCCACGCCATCGAGGTCATCATCCTAGGAAGCCAGTGAAATGTCGGGGCTAGAATAGTCTCGCCGCCAAGTTTATTAGCCAATCGGTCCATACATTGTTCTCCGGCGACGTGGTTGAGATCGCTTTCTTCCTGATCGAAGTCGTCAGATGCCAACCATTCAGCGGCGTCGTCGTCGTCTTCGCCCAGATCCGTCATCAGGCTGAGGCACTGGGTAATCATATCGGTTGTGTATGAAGGATCCTTGCGGCACATAGACGGGGCATAATCGGCGAACGTAGCCATCAGTTCGAGCGCATTCTGACGACAGAGATCGTTGAGCTCCTTGTCCTGGATGACGCCGACGCTAAACATAACCAGGTTATGAAATAAAGGTCTAAACATCTTAGGCGATGTCTCGGCTAATTCTATTAGCGCTACAAGAGCCTTGCTAAGATCCTCGGAATCATGCGAATCCTTGATGGGAGGTAGAATATTGAGAACGTCGGGAAGTAAAGAGAAATACTTCGGCAGCGCTTTTTTGGGGAGGCTTCGGAAGAAGGAAGCGAAGGCTTCCATAGCAGCTAATCGAACAGCGACAGAATCATCCTTGAAGCCTCTGTTGAAAGCCTCGAGAACGGCAGTTTCATGCTGCTTTTCAATGATTCCGGGCGTTGTCGCAAATACACGATAGGCAGTTTCCCGCTGGCCTGCGTCTGCTGCTACGCTAAGGTTGAACAAGACAGCTAGAATCTCGGGCCATTGCTCATCTGGAATATGGTTAGCAGGCGCTTTCGCGAGCGTGTATACTCCGCTGCGACAGCTTCTCTCGAACTTCCGTCTCAGAGGCATAGTAGATAGTATTATCGAGGTAGGAAACCGCGATCGAGAGCGCGAGTAGGAAGAAAATAAAGAAATAAAAAGGTGACGAAGCGGTGAACTAACTTGTTTCTGAATATTGCCTTGCAACATCAGCGACAGCGTCGCTGATTTTGTTCCTGACAAGGCGATCCCTCTCGTTGGCTAAGGTCTCAAGAAGTTTCTGCCGGATGACAGATGCCTGCGCATGGTGCAAGGATACGAATATCTCAGTGCTATCTCCCTTCTCGTTTTTGCGCGACTTGGAGGCTATTCGGCGAAAGATAACGGCGGCGAAGGAACGAAGCTACACGGAAGGCAGGCGAACCGATTAGTTCCTGCGGATTCCAAACAACGGACGGATGGAAACAAAGAGAGGGTTATGCATACCGATGTCTCGTTCGGAGCAGCTATCTGTTCAGCCAAACCCATCAATAGGACGTCAGGTCGAGTATTAGTCCAGTTATTTTGCAAATGACCTTCAGCCTGAGATCGTATAGAGTTATCTGGGGATTGCAGAGCTTGCAGGAGCTGTGTCAGCTCTGCGTGAGTCTCTGCCGGAAGCACCGACATGGTTGCTAGAAGTTGAACTCGATTACGATTGCGAATGCGAAGGTAGATGCGGACGAGGACGCGGATAGAGACAGGCTTTCGAGTAGTGGAGAAGAGTATGGGAAGTGAAGTGGTATTTTGGTTGTTCGGCTGGTAGAGAACAAAGTTGACAAGGATTCAAAGTTGTGTCTCTACTTCGTGATGTTGTGCCCCGCAGGGCTAAGGCGCGCGGTGGCCGGCTGTGGATTGTGCGAATTAACGAGTAGGAAAAGATGATCAAATGTTGATATCGACGCAGTAAATTCGAAATAATAAATTCCTGCGTCTCTGCTCGTATCTTCGAATTCCAGCCCGATTAAACTCTTGAAAAATGGATCCTAGAATAAATCCAAATTACCACTCATTAGAAAGCCACCTAGGTAGTCTGGGTAGTGAAGGTGGCAGTAGTTGTGGTGGTTATGGTTATTGTTTTTGTACTATGTTGTTGTTATTTTTCTTTGGCATCAATCAGATGTAGCGAGGGGTCGCGAAAGAGGGGAGATCGTTATCAACTTTTTTTTTCCTCTTCTCTTTAAGCAAGGAACCCCGCAAATTCTATACACTTTCTGACTAACTATTCTATCTAATTCCATAAATACATTCAAGCTGGTCTGTGAATACATGTTTTATTAGACCAACTACGTTCCCGGATGGAATGCTACTAACTTTAAAAAGAAGCTTCTAATTGCCGGACTTGGTAAGGCTTGCCTAATTTAGTCTAAGTCAGGCACGCCTCTTACGCATGTGAAGTGTATTATGCGTATCTATCGATAGAAGGTAGGTAGGTACTTAAACACACACAATTTATTGGATCGATTTAGATAGGTACTGTACCCTGGCTGCCTGGAGTATGTATGTACTTAATTACCTACCTAGGTACTGTAACTGTATATCCATATGGATACATGCTAAGGCATTGATAAGATCAGGCTGCTTCAACCTTGAATGCTCGAGTCCCCAGGTTTCCTTCCAAGAGATATGCTCGAAGACTTTGGATCCAATTGTTTGGCAAGTCATCCGGAAAGAAGTGATTCGCATAAATGTCTGTCTGGCATATCTACCGCTCGCATTTGTTTGATTGGTCACAGAGATTTGCGTCTCGAACATGCCCTACCTCTTCACGCTGCCACGTATTACACCCGTGTAGATGCTCTGAATCCTCATTAGCTAAACACGAGCTACCACGATAAGTTAATACCCAAGTCAGGACCAGTAATCGGCTTATGGTTTCAATGTTCTAGGCAATTATGCATAACGGAGAGATCTATAGACGTGCGGAGGGTCAATCATCTTATTCTTATATATTAAAATAAACTCTATGTTCGGTAGAGATTTACCATTCATCTTTTCTTCGTTTACTTTTCGAGAGTCGCATATGGATATGGATGGTATTAATGTACATTGCATGTGCAATCAGAAGTAAAAGCAAAACTCGAGGTTCTTTTTAAATTTATTTGTTTAATAGTCTGAACTACATATAGGTAGGTAAAACGAGTAATATGC
Source organism: Annulohypoxylon moriforme (assembly GCA_022695765.1). Lineage (NCBI taxonomy): Eukaryota > Fungi > Ascomycota > Sordariomycetes > Xylariales > Hypoxylaceae > Annulohypoxylon > Annulohypoxylon moriforme. The sequence goes on along the minus strand of MU403145.1, from coordinate 158,695 downwards.
AGGTACGAAAATATATATCTTAAAAATTAGTAAATGAATGAATTACATATATATCTAAGATACTTGAGAAGTATGTAATACTTTCGGCGCCTATAAATAATCAACGATCCATTAAAGTTAACTCGGGCTACGGGATCGACACAATGACAGATGGGTGACGACGGTGTGGGAAGGTGAAGGAGGGGTTACGGCGGTCCGGGGAGGGGCGGTCGCATTATCGACAACCGGGAATGTTTTTTAGTCGTTTAGGTAGTCTCACAGTCTACCTAGGTAATACTCCGCGCAATAGCTACCTGGTAGGTACATACACCCGACACCTATAGGCTCACCGGTGTATACCTTAATACGGTGCATTAGGTACTACTTACCTAGGTACCTAGTAGGTAGGTATGTTACATTCATCCCTCAACATCAAGTACACCGATTCAAATGTCGACTTTTTCTTTTGCGCCGTCACCAATACAACCACCATAACAAAAATCAGTAACATCATGATCTTGGCTGTCCCAAATAGATTACCATTTTCCAATCTCTTGAAAAGCCACACAAGTTCCTAAAGCGGGCAAGGCTAGACTATCGGTAGATTCCTAGGTTCTAGCTATAGCTTCAAACCTGGAAGCCTTTCGACTCCCTCCAAACTTCGCGACAAAGCGAAGAGCGAATACTTACTACAAATATTTGCATGCGTGCCTACTTGCCTACTTGCTTACTTGCCTACTCCGGAGTCTTGTCACGTATCGAGTGCTCTATTCACCATGGATCCTAACGCTTTCTATTTCCGAGGAGGTAGAGACTCCAAGGAAGCGAGCATCTCACCGCCGCCCCCTCAACGAACAGGCTCTGCTTCGAGCTTGCACAAGTCTGGTCACGTCATTGCCCATAGTCACCGTTCAAGTTTTGCCGAAAATTTGCGTGGCCTGCCACCGTCGCCACGGAATCAAAGACACCCCTCCTTCACTCAAGCCGCCATTCAAGAACTACTCAATCATCCGCCGGCCCCGAGGCAGCATAACCCTCGTTTCGCCGGTAGGGATTGGCGCGATGTCACAATCGGAGAGCTCGTATCTAAAGATGAAGTTTCCTGGGTCGAAATGGATACTAGTGTGGAGGATGCGACTATGGTACTTACTACTCGCTCCCGTCTATCAATTTCTCTAACCATGCCTCTAGGCGCTCCTTAAGAATACGTCGAGCAACGTTGTCATCGTTAGAGAGAATGCCACTAGCTCCATTCCGGTCTCGACCTTCGATTACAATGACCTGAACGCATATATCCTAGTCGTCGTTGGGTTAGCGCATCCGAGTGAGGATTTGGTCGAACTATACGATACGGTGGCGACAAAGGCCCAGGCCCGGGTCAGTATTCCTCTCCGCGATGTCCAGCCGATATTCCGGAAAGAGTCGCTCGTTACCTTGGAGGGGGACGAAGACTTGGCCAAGGCGATTGAAGTCTTCGGCAGCGGGGTACACCGAGCGCTCGTCACCAATCATGATGGAGAAGTCATCGGTATCCTAAGCCAGTTGAAGCTTATAGAATTCTTCTGGAACGAAGGTGTTAATTTCCGAGTTATCGATGACCTTTATCCGAGACTCTTACGCGACGTCGGTGTCGGATCGCAACAGATAATAGCTATCAAGTATGTGCGCTCCTCGCCTTGCCATTTCTATAGCGTACAAACCTTCCATATTTCGTATTCCTCCTGCTAACAGTCACGCAGTGCGGATAGCCCTTTGACCGAAGCCCTCAACCTCATGAATCAAGAAGGCTTATCAAGTGTAGCCGTCGTCGACAATGGTTTAAACGTCGTCGGTAATATTTCTAGTGCGGATGTCAGGCACCTCACTAATGCTGCGAGCTTCCCGCTATTGCAGAATTCATGTATGCATTTCATATCGGTCATTCTCACGGAACAAGGCGTAGAGAAAGGCAAGGACTCATTCCCGGTCTTTCATGTCAACCCCTACTCGACGCTCGCACACACCGTAGCCAAACTGGTGGCTACCCACTCACATAGAATGTGGATAGTTGAATCGGCTTCTCCATCACCTTCTGCTCCCGGCACCCCTTCGCTGGGACCCACCGTCTTCGTCCCGACCCCGTCTTCTTCGCAGACGTCTCTTACAGGTGGCCACTTCCCTTCGGTCCCTCCAGCTTCTACCTTGCCCGGGTCTCATTTGTCCGGTCGTCTGATCGGTGTTGTTACCTTGACGGATATCCTCAACCTGTTTGCGAGATCGACCGGGCTCAACCCATCAGATCCGAGCGAGCAACGAGCAAGACGGCGAAGGAGCTCTAGCAGTTCCATCCGCCCGTCTATTGAGTCTACCCGCGCTAGTCTGGATATTCGACGTTGATGACGCCAAGTTGTCGAATAATGCATCGTAGGATTCGAGGAAAGGAAACCTAAGCACTCTTTGTGGGTGTGAACGACCGTCGGGTTGCAATACATAATAGCATGGTGCTGCCGTAATACTATTCATATCTCGGAATCCTTTCCTGTTCTCACAATAACAGTGGAGAGGGGAGGTTTATTGGTGTTTTATCCCGTGTCATTTATTCCAAATCGCAATGACGTTTATGAGATATGCTGCTAGGAGTCCATGGCGTTGCTTTCATGTTCTCTTTTATAAGGGGTCATAGTTGGAGTTAGACATATTCAAACATTGCCAATGCATATTAACCCCTTTTTAAACAGTGATGCTTCGATAATAAGGACGTCAATTCATTAGTGATTCCATTTCTACCTTCTACGGTACGTAGAATGCTGTATAGTATTTGAATTCGATCCGTTGGATATTATAGACGGTCTAGGTCCTACTTGTAGATATGTGGATCCAACAATGCAATGTTTCAATCTATGCAATTAAGTAGGTATCTGTTGCAGGATATTCTTCTATATAAATAACAGTGGATATTTGTTTTAATCATGTGACGGGCTCCAAGCTTCCACACTAAATTACCTAGTCAAGGATATAGAGTGTCTTAATTCGCCAAATTCTCAATTCACTATGTCGAATGGGCACGATGTCGGAGTGGTTAACGAGTGAGACTTGAATTTTCAAGAATTGTTCGATTCTTGTGTAATGTGATCTCATGCCTTCGGGCGCGCAGGTTCGAATCCTGCTCGTGTCGTTCTTTTTGTTTGTCTCGACTCATTTTCATTTCTTCTTGCTACCTAGGTAACTACTTACCTAACTAAATAGCTTACCTACTGCACAAATCTTCTTAATGAATTACTTCACAATTATGAAATGAAGGCGTGGGGTTCTTGTACCGGTTTTTTAACGCCCTTGTTTGTTTTAATTGTTTTTATCTAATAATTAGGCTAAGCCATTGAGTTCTTCTGGACAGTCAAGTAGAGCTTCAAGTAGAGCTTGTCTTAGCAGAACGATGTTGACATCGATACGTCCTCGAAAATTCATGCCTTCTCTGAACCGGTGGGATTTTCCGACCCAAGTATTCTCTTCTTATCCGCAGCAGAGAATAATGTGGTACCTTGCTGTAAGGATTTGACAAGCATGCTTATCGCATCGCCTTTGAAGTCGTCGGCATTGCGAATCTTGTCTAGGTCCTCTGCAAATTCCTTGGTGCTTTGCTGGAGGTAATAAGAGATGAACTCCTGCGATGTGGCGTCTTTGGTTGACATATCCGGTTATATTTTCTACAAAATTTTGAAAATGTGTTAATTTCAACTTGAGTTGCTGTGTTCTTGGTCTTGGTCTTGGTCTTGGTCTTGGTCTTGTTATTGATCGTAATTGTAATTTGTGGTTCTGGGTTGTTGTTGGATCAATTGGTAGAAAAGTTTTTTATTTTATAAACCTCGGAGGGTTGAATGTTGGCAGTCTGTAGCCCCACAACTCGTCGAGGCTATCGTATTCCACAGTCCACAAACAATACCAGCCAATCTATATCGTCATCATAGTTCGAACAGATTGTGCTGAACATGCAGGAATTCGTTAGACATTTGGAACATCGATTAATTTGCCCGTTGCCATCGTTTATTATGTACCTAGGTATACAATCAAAACAATAGTACGTATGTTTTCCAGGAGCTGTTCCAGAGGTCAGCTTCCCCGCCTTGCTTGTGTTTCAGGGGACATGGAACAACCTACTAGGTAGGTAGTCAACCCCCATTACGTCAATGGCATCTTTCTTTCCTACATACTATTAAATTAATACCTACTTGACCTGTTTATGAAATCTCATACGTGTAGTAAGCTCGTGAACCCTTCCTACAACTAACAGTTACAATCATATCAAGATGGCGCCCCACGAAGGTTTAGTGCATCTAAAGGAGTACGACTGGAGAGATAGCAATGTCGAGAATATAGGGACAGAACTTGATCACAAGGTCAAATACAATTCGGCAGCTACAGAACCTGCGTGGCAAGAAGTCGGACGAACTGCTGGCCTTTACATCTGGCGAATCGAGGATTTCGAGGTAGTCTCGTGGCCCAAGGATCGGTACGGCGACTTTTATGAGGGCGACAGTTACATCATTCTGCACTCGTACAAGGTGGGAAATAACAATGGGGAGCAAAGGCTTGCCCACGATATTTTCTTCTGGCTCGGAAACAAGACATCACAAGACGAAGCAGGCACAGCAGCCTATAAAACGGTCGAACTGGATGAATTCCTACATGGTGTCGCAACGCAACACCGAGAACTTCAGAAGGAGTCTTCCGATGATTTCATCGCGTTGTTCTCTCGCATTAGAATCCTGTCTGGTGGGGTTCGTTCCGGCTTCACGCATGTTGAAACCGAGGAACCAAAGGATACCCTGATGCTGCTTAGGATTTTCAAGCATCCGTCTGCTAAACGGGCGGACTCTGTTATGGTCTACGAGGTTGAACCTACTTGGCAGAGTCTCGACGAGAACGATGTCTTTGTATTGGAGCGTAAGGACAAGATCTGGGTCTGGCAGGGCAAGAACTGTAGCCCGATGGAAAAGGCGAAGGCCGCTCAGGTTGTTCACGATATGACTATAGCGAAACACATTGACGTCGAAGTACTGGCACAGGACGAAGCAAGGTCTCGAACTATTGTGGCCATGTTGGGAGGTGAAGACGTTGGGGACTCGCTTAAAGCCCCTCGACCGATTATCTCGTCCAAGGGTCAAAACGTCGGTCGTCGCCCTCGCAGACTCTTCCGCTTATCGGATGCATCGGGCCAGTTGAGATTCAATATTGTCAAAGAGGGTACTGGGATGATTAACGAAACAGATTTGGATAGCAATGATGTCTTCCTCCTCGATACGGGCGACACTATTTGGGTATGGCAAGGTTCAAGAGCAAGCAAGACGGAAAAAGCTATGTGGATCAAGGTGGCTGAATTATACATTCGGCGACTTGGAGAGGAGGATGACAAAGCATATTTAAGCCCAATATCCAAGGCAGTCGAGGGCAACGAAAGTCCGGCTTTTATCAAGGCTCTTGAGGCGTAACTTTGAATCGAGGCTTATTTTATGCTCCATTTCCACAAACCATTTTTATCGTCTTGCTGGACTTGACACAGTTACTAGGTAGATAGTTAAATCATTCCTTATCTACTATTGAAATTCAGTTTTTCTACCATCACAACATAATATTTTTTAGTCGCGAAGTTAGTGAGCTTAAACAATTTTGACTTGGGACTAATTACCCAACTCTCTGCTTCGTTACCTAGGTAGTCACTAGTAATGTTTTGTAGATGCAATTAAAAGGATTAAGCACGGTTAATATTGCAGTAAGATGGCAAGTGGGGCGGCGGCCTCAATTTTGACGCGAAGCTAATAAGTGCCACCCCTGCTCCCCTGTTCCTGGACCCTAGACCGTGTTATCCGTGTGGTGGTGACAAACCCAAACCTTACAACAGGAGAAAGGGAAAAAAAAGGATTCGGACCCTTTCCGATTTGATTTGGATCCCGTCGCCGAACTTCTCCTAGGACTCCCCTACAATGCCATCTTACATCCAAATTACTCACAATTAACAATCTCCTACCGACTCTTACCTTAGATCGCCACTACTCCCCGTGGTGAAAACTTCAATGTCTTTCGTTTGATCATCCAACGATTAAAAGTCAAAGATGGATCTTCACGAGGCTCAAGCGTATTTACAATCTTCGCTTCACGAGGTATCCCACGCCTTTCAGAAAGTCCCCGGAAGTGCCGTTTTGATACGATACATCCAATCCAGCTATCAGAATGATCCGATCCGATCCGCTATAGAACTTGTTCTTGTTATATTCTTCGTCCGATACATCCTCTCGCCGTCCTATCCGACCCACGGTCCCAATTACGTGAAGCTCCGTGAAGATGAGATCGATGAACTCGTCAAGGAGTGGGAGCCCGAACCGCTCGTTGCTGCACAGACTCCTTTCGAGGAAGCTGAATCTGAGAGGCAACCAATGATTGTCGGGTAAGAACCAGTGTGATAACGAAAGAGGGGAACGATTGCTAATAGCATGAGTATAGACCGACCGGTCCGAAAGTAAAGCTGTCCAATGGCAAGACTGTCGTGAACCTAGCCTCCTACAACTTCTATAATCTGAATGCCAGCGAATCAATCAAGGAAAAGGCTATTCAGACACTGCGTACGTATGGAGTTGGACCCTGCGGCCCACCGCAGTTCTACGGTACCCAGGATGTCCACATGAACACCGAGCATGATATCGCCGTTTTCCTTGGAACCCAGAGCAGCATTGTTTATTCTCACGCCTTCTCAACTATCTCGAGCGTCATTCCGACTTTCTGCAAGCGAGGGGACGTCATTGTAGCCGATAAGATGGTCAACTACTCTATTCGCAAAGGACTAGAAGCCTCCCGAAGCATTATCAAATGGTACGAACATAATGACATGGAAGACCTGGAGCAAGTAATGAAGAAAGTGGTCGAGGAACAAGCCAAGAAGAAGATTTTGACCAGGCGATTCATTGTGACGGAAGGTCTCTTCGAGATGGTCGGCGATTGCTCTAACCTTCCTAAGCTGGTAAGCTCTCCTTTTCCGACTTAATATTTTGTTACATTTTCGGGCTAATGATGAGCGTGTTTTAGGTGGAATTGAAGGAAAAATACAAGTTCCGCATTGCTCTTGACGAGACATGGTCTTTTGGCGTACTCGGTCACAACGGACGAGGCCTTACCGAAGCGCAGAATGTAGACTCGGAAGCCGTAGATATGATTATCGGGTCTTTGGCCGGACCTCTCTGCGCTGCGGGTGGATTCTGCGCCGGCTCGAAAGACGTCGTAAGACATCAACGTATCAATGCCGCATCCTACACTTACTCTGCCGCTCTACCTGCCATGGCTGCCGTTACGGCCAGCGAGACCCTCAATGTCCTACAGTGCAACCCTGATATTTTGCTTCAGTGCCGGGAAAACATTCGGGCCATGAGGGCGCAACTGGACCCCCGAAGCGACTGGGTGCAATGCACAAGCGACCCCGAAAATCCCGTCATGTTACTCGTGTTTAAGCCTGAGGTGATCTCATCAAGACGATTAAGTAACGAGGATCAGGAGCGGCTATTCCTCGACGTCGCAGATGAGGTAAGTTTCTAGGGATGACCTTACTTAGAAATTATCCACTAACAGAGATATAGGCGCTTGCCAATGGCGTGCTAGTGACCCGATTAAAGAGTGTGATGTTAAATGGTAGCATTGGGACCAAAGACATTAATATCCAGCCTGCTCTTAAGGTTTGCATAACATCAGGATTGTCGAAGAAGGAGATCGAGAAAGCTGGGGTGACGATTCGACATGCCATCACAAAAATCATGACTCGGAAGCCAAACCGGCAGTCGACTCTAGCTGCTTAGGAACCATTCAGCTTCTCATGATCTCACCTACTGCTCTACGTCGCTTTACGAAATGATATGAGAAGGATGTGCTTGCTATTGGTGTACGAAGGCGAATCATCATGCTACGATCCGAGTAACGGCCCTACGATAATGTGGACAGGTGCTAGGAGGAGCCGTACAACATGGGTTTGGTCATGAGTGGTATACAGGACGAGAAAAAGAGGCAAGCTGCCATATCATATAATAGACTTGAATACTAATTGCTAATTCTTATAACCTTGAATACGATGAACATTGAAGAGTCACGCTGCTCTAAAGTACCTACTATATGAATGTACTAGCGTGTATATAGATAGGGTACATCTGTCCACCTATGTAGTATGTATACGTAAGTATAATATATTGATGTGATGTGTGCCTTCCTTCGGTTACTGGAGGAAGTGAAACATATTCATACCTTTGGACACTAGACATTTCGATCCGAAGGTAGGTACATATAGGTACCTGCATAGGTACATTCAGGTATGCTAGAGTACTATATTTTCTAACGTTCTTGCCTTTTCAATGTATCCATAGATGTTTGTGTAGAGTGGACCAGTTAATATTGAGGCAGTTTATCTCCTATTTTTAAGGTTGTCCCTGTTTCCTTCAATGCTTTTATCATACGTGATACTCTAAAAGAAGCTCACTACTTTTCACCACTTCACCACTTCACTTTTTACTTCCTACTTTTCCTCTATCATTCTCGTCGCTCCTTATTGTTTTTTTTTTTCTTTACCGATCTAAATGACACGCCTCTATTAGGCCACACTCTTTTACGGTCAGCTGCTTATTGCCTACTTAGTATCGTCTGGTTCACCTTTCGCCGACTTCTCTCATCATTGTATGAACATTCTAAAGTCAAAGCAACGCCAACAATCGACTTCTATTGAATTCAAGAACAAAGACAGTAAGTGCCTTCAATTATATCTACCCTCGGCTCCTACTTACCCTATTTATGGTGCTATTGATACAAGGTACTCTCCCTTATGTTTAATCTTTGATATTTCCTCCCTTGGAACGCCCTCATTCCTTCACCACAATATTTTGCCCCCCCTTCAGGGAATGCGCGCTCTATAGTGTTTATTGTTTCTCCCTCTTTCAATCTTGGTGTCGGGGCAACTTCCGCCACAAGATTTGTGGCATGGTTGGCACCTTTTTCTTGTATTGGAGCCGGTCTCTTAAGCCTAGAACTTCAACATAATTCCTTGATATACCCTTTTCCCTACGAGCTCCAGTTCAAATTCCCCTCCTTTGTCACCCTTTTGTTTTTCCCAATGACTCTTGTAACCAGCCGATAGGAATCGCTGCTTCTCTGAGTATTCGTCGTGTCCATGTCCCCTTTTGTTTCTATTCTCTTCCTTCACCCTCAGTCACTCATTTGCTCGTTTCTTCACATAGTTGCCTCACTAACAGCCTAGGTCATTCGTTATTTGTTTCCTACGCTTCTGTAGATTCCGCCTCTTTTTTTTTTTTTTTCATCCTAGTCAGACGCATCCACCGTCATATTTGACGTACCCGATACCATGAAATCTCTCACGATTTCCCTTACGTTTCTTTCCCTCCTCAGCCTGTCAGCTGGGCAGCCTCGTAAGTCATCATCCTAATGTATTATTATTTTTACATAAGGCCTGGATTAATGTGATATCAGATCAACATGCCCATCGACACAAGGCGAACAGGGACATTATCCCAAAAGGGGGTAAAATAACCATCACCGGTACTGCGTACAGTACCACAACTGAGATCCCCGAAGTCGTGGTCTATGTAGACCAAAACAACAAGCCAATCCATACCACCACGGAGACGGTTGTCTACGTTCCCATGTCGGTAGAGACACGCAAGACACTAGCCCCGCCCACGTCGACAGTCATTGCGCCCCCTGTGCCTACTAAGGCTGTGTCATCAAGCGCAACTACTCCATCAGCCCCATCAGCCCCATCTACATCAGCTTCGTCAACCTCGTCAACCTCGTCAACTTCGAAGCATATCTCAACCTTTGAACCGATCCCATCCCCTAAATCGTCCCGAGCAAGCCCGGTGCCATCGGTGTCCTCTGTTCCGTCTTCTGTGCCATCTCCCCCGCCATCCCCTCCTGTTTCTGGCGGAGGCACTCTTCATGGTGTCACTTATTCTCCTTACAAGGGTAGCGGAGGTTGCAAGTCTGCGAGCGAGGTTGACGCGGATTTCGCGCTCATAGCTAAAGATTACGGCGTAATGCGTCTGTATGGCGTCGATTGCAATCAGGTAGCGACAGCCTACGCTGCTGCTAAGAAGTACGGCAACAAGCTATTCCTAGGTATCTATGACATCAGTTCCGTAGAACAATCAGTCTCTACTATGGCTGCCGGCGTTAAGAACGATTGGAGTATCGTCGACACCGTCTCGGTCGGCAATGAACTGGTCAATAACGGCGGAGCAACCGTAGACCAATCGCTTAGCGCATTGAGCCAGGCACGATCTGCATTAAGGGCAGCCGGATACCAAGGCCCCGTCGTCATCGTGGACACGTTCGTTGCCATGCTATCTCATCCGGAACTCTGCGACCAGTCTGACTACTGCGCCGTCAATGTCCACCCCTTCTTCGACCCGAACACGGGTCCACACCAAGCTGGCTCCTTTATTACTTCTACTGTGAGTAAGATTCGCAGCAAACTCTCTGATCCGAGCAAGCGCATTGTCGTTACCGAGACAGGATGGCCCTGGCAGGGAGAGGCGAATGGCGCAGCTGTACCTGGCATGAATCAACAGTCGACCGCGCTCTCGTCTATCAAGAACGCATACTCAGACAGCGCCAGCGACTTGATACTCTTCACGGCCTTCAATGATATGTGGAAGAAACCCGAAGCGGGAACGTTTATGGCTGAGCAGTTCTGGGGCATGGGAGGACGATATTCACCTAGTGACGAGTAGGACAACTATGGTGATTAACGGACAAATGATCTCTGATCGGGTCATTTACGAATTAATGAGATCAGGAATATTCATGGGAACAATTGGCTGAGGAGATGACGATGATGATGACGGGAGCTGGTTAGCTAGAGGAAGGCTCGGACTGAAGATGTGTACGATTTTGACTGGTATTGCTCCTATTCTCTGTGAATCAATTTTGACGCTGTATTTTCCCTGGTTAACGGTCAAGGGACTCGTCATTTCTGTAGAGCTGTGATTGGATCACCATGCATATAGTGATACAGTCCCACCTCCACCCAACCCCCCCTCTCTCTTCTTTTTTTTCTTTCCTTTTTCTATAATGTCAAAGGTGCTATTACAAGCAATAGGAAGCTCTTTGCGCCTTGGCCTGGTAGATTTCTATTTATTAAAAGTTTATAGTAAGCCATAGTGAAGTCACTACACACTTGGTAAGCCTGGGCCATATAAAACAATCCCGACTTCCTCGCGTGTATCACTCGGGCGAGGTCACCACAAAATGATAGAAATCAAAATCGCTGCCAGGAACCCTACTGCAGGGCCGCGTGCACTTCCACACCGCCTCCACCCTGACTTCGCGGCGCCGCTCGTGCTCTCAAGTTGCGCGGAGGGACTGCTGGTCGCGCTCACGGCCGTGCTCTTTCGATCGGTTGTTGTCGCAACCGCGCCGCTGGCGGTGGGCTCCGGCGTGCCAGCTAGCCCTGTGGCCCCGGAGCCGGAGCCGTAGTAGGTAAATGTCAGACTGCCGGCGACGCTCGTGAGCGGCGGCGTGGCGAGCGTCAGGGCGGCCCAGTGGATCGAGGGACCTGTGGTATGAGATGGTGTTAATGTGCCTATACGTATCACATATTATTTTTAGGATAGAAAGGAAAGGGGAGTTCTAGAACCTGACTATGCTATCGTGATGGTAATCGCTGAGCTAGCTCGAGATCGGGTAGACATCGAGATTGACCACGAAAGGGTGAAGGGACTTACCCGTAAGCGTGAAAGGCGCGACGGAGGTTGAGCTAGGCCCGGATAGGGGGCCAAGAGTAATTGCGCCGAGGGAGGTGGAGCCGCTGCAAATAGCGGCGGTGGTGTTGGATAAGAGACACGCTTGGGTTATGGAGCTACTAGGGGTTAGTGGTTGTATTCGAAGAGGGGAGAGATGTCATTCTCATGAAGAGGGGATAAGGAGATCGATCGGTGTGTGAGTGAGGAGTAGGATATGAGGAAGGAAAGGTTATGATGAAATAACACAAGACTCACATCGTGGAATCAACTGTTCGTTCGTAATGGTAGGTCGAAGGTCCCTCGGCGAAGGTAAACGGGAGCAAGGTGCCGCCGCCGATGTCACAGCTGTTGCTCCTGTCCGGGGCGCAAAAGATAGTATAAGTGGTTTCAACGTCGTCCTACACAACGTTACCTCAGAGGTTAGAATGAGTGGCGATTGCGTGAGTGAGCGAGCGTGCGGGTTTTAGGATCTGTAAAAGGAGGCGTACGTACACTAGAGAGTATACTACCTCGTAGCGCGGCCCAGTCTCTCGGTCCGTAAGACGGTAAAAACACGGAGACTGTGCTAGGCGTCGGGTCTTGGGCTCCGATAGGTTGCGTCAGGATCGAAAGGAATAGTAACAGCGGTAGTGTTAACCGTATACGGGAAAGATTGGCTGCTAAAACAGCTGCCATGATACTCTTAGCTATAAGTGTCCCGTTTTCTTCGGATAAGTTGTATAGCTGTATTTGTGGAGAGATAGGCTAGTGAATAGTAGTGAATAATATTGATTCTATCGTATGAACTAATAGATCGAATACCTATTCCTTCCTAGGATCGAGGGGGACATGTCGGCCGATACGTGGATCTATGCGTCTACGTACCCAAGTTATGAGGCTCGAATCACGCAACCCCCTGCGATCGATCATGATAAGCTATCAGCGGGATCGACGTCACATTTTTGGCGTGAGGTGAACCGGTTTTGCCTATAAGTGACGTCGGCAATGGTGTTGGTGGGATGCTCATGCAAATGTGGTTACATCGACTTACAGATTGGGATATGCCGATACTTAAGCTTAATGCCCCTGTGTTATTCTAGCCCGATAAGAATATCAGACACATCAGAGGCTCAAATGTCCGTAAGAGGAAAGATTCACGATTGAGCGATTAAAAAACATGTGATGATGCAATTGGGATGTATTTGATCAACTATCCAACGCTCATGCTATCGGGGGGATGCTTGCCCCATCTATGTTTATATGTGTATCTCTAATACAACTGGAGAGATCTATACTCAGTCTCGATCCAACATCTTTCAGGCCTAGCCTTTTTGCTGGCCCGAGGGTATATCGACGAACCCAACAGAAATAAATAACGAAAGAACAATTACTAAAATCCTCCTACTATGCCCCCTTAAAAACTTTCCGATGTGTAAAGAGCCAACTTGGACTCCTAATACAATGTGATACCACTCAAGGTACTCATGCTAGTAAATAAACAAAATAAACAATAAAAAATAAAATAAAAACAAAGACTAAAAAACTCATCGCCGTTCCGTATGACGACTCCAAGACCGCACATATATCATAGCAGTTGTCGTAAGCCCAACCCTAGTTGAGCGTAACCGAGCATAACCGATATAGAAAATGACGATCATAATCCATCACATCTTGATTCTCGCAATCATGTCACCCACCACCTAAATCACCTTAATCAGAAGAAGGGGGTGTTGACACGTAGGCCTCAGCCTTCTCATACGTGCTAACGGTAGCCTCTTCATCCGAGAAGCCGTATTCGCGAGCCTTCTCCCGGACCTCGGCCTCAGTAAGACGGGGCAATTCCTGAGCGGCCTTGACGTAGCTGATTTTCTCGGAGTAACCCTTAGCGAAGATGACATCGATCTCTTCCAAAGTACGTCCGGCAGTCTCGGGGTAGAGGAAGTAGATGACGGGGAAGAACATGGCGTTAAGGACACCGAAGAACAGGTAAGTTCCCCAGCCGCTCTCTCCAGTGTTGCTTAGTAGAACCGGCGTGATCATGACGATGAAGAAGTTCCACAACCAGTTGGAAACGGTCGAAGTAGCGTTGGCCTTGGCTCGGGTCTTAAGCGGGTTGATCTCGGCCGGGTATAGCCACGGTAGAGGAAGCCAGGTCGCGCCGAAGAAGGCGATGTACGTCTATTAGAATTAAGAATTAGCCACGGTTCAACAGATTTCAATATCCAAGACTTACGAATAGACCAACAGCAGCTCCCTTAGCCGCCTCTTCAGTTCCAGGAATCAAAGCACCAAAGGTGAGCACCATAGACAAGCATTGCCCAACAGTTCCGATAAGGTATAGCTTTCTGCGTCCAATTCGTTCAACGGCAAACCATGATGTCGTGGCGAAGATAGAGTATACAACCATGTTCACACCTCCCAACAGCAAGGCCAGGTTGTGCGAGGTGCCGATCGAAGTCTGGAACAGAATAGGGAAGTAGTAGATAACGGCGTTGCAACCACTCAACTGCTGCATCATCTGAGACGAGGCACCCAACAACAAACGACGGAAGTGCTGCGTAGGGCCGTTGGTGAACAGGTCCGAGACGGGCGTCACACCACCAGCATGGCCGGAGGCGCGGATAGCATCGACGATAACAGCAACTTGGGTCTGGACGGCCGGGTCGTCACGGCGTTCTCCGTTGAGAGCAGCTAATACGGTCGCCGCCTCCTCGTTGCGGTCTTTAGTCAATAGCCAACGAGGAGATTCGGGGAGCTGAGTCATGAGGCAGATAACGACGAGAGCGAAGACACACTGGAAGGCGATAGGGAAGCGCCAGACAAAGGCGTGCGGGCCGTACGTGCAACCATAGTCGATCCAGTAAGCGATCAAGGTTCCGATGGCAACATTGCCGCCTTCAATGCAGATGAGTTTACCACGGTTATGCGAATGACTGCATCTGTCGATGGGAAAGAAAGTCAAGTTTTAGTGAAATGCATCTTACGCGCGATTGGATGGAATGGTTGCTTACTCTGCTTGATAAGTTGGCACTGTCGACGTATTTATACCGTTTCCGACTCCTGTTATACATCGCCCTACGATAAATTGCGCTGTTGGACCTCCACCTGCACCAGTAGGCTGAGCAGTAATCTGAATAATGACACCGATAATCATGATAGTAGCACCGAGAAAGATAGACTTGCGGCGACCGAGGTGGTCACCGAACGAAAGGATGAAGCAGGCTCCGAGGAAGCAGCCGACGGCGTATATGGATACTACGAAGCCTTCGTACGTACTGTTGCCGTCAACCTCAGGGAAATCCGAAGTGAATGCCGGCGCGGAGATGATGCCGGACATAACACCTTGATCGTAACCGAACAACAAGAAGTCCGTCGTCGCTACAGCCGTGATCAGATTCTGCAGCGTCTTTCCGGACGTGCCCCAATACGTGGGCACGCCATTGGCGTCGTCTACATGCCCCATATTGTCGTAGTCCAGCTATCTTGAGTTGCGCTCAGGAGATTTTTTTCAACCGGATATGGGCGATATGGGCAGTATGGGGAAGGCCTGTTGAAGGAGGAGAAGACGGGGTAGATAGGAAGGGGGAAGGGTAAAGATGCGGGAGAGATAGGGAAAATAGAACGAGGTCCAGGCTGTTTGGGGAATAAGGGGTCCAAGGTCCACCAGCCTCATTTTATATATGTTTATGTTGAGATACAAAGACGCGCGAAGATCTGCTTACATAGCCTCCCCCATCTGCCCCATACGCTCTCCGGACCCTGTAGACCCTCGAGACCCTCCGGACAATCATAAAAAAGGGTCTGGTATGCTCAGAACTGGAGTTTTTCACTTGCGGGTGGATGTCACCGAGCAAGGACCGAGGAAATGTCATCATAACGCCTGAGGTGTGTGAGAGGAACAGGAGGGACAGGAGGGAATGCGTAGCGAACTGAGCGAACCCATTAAACGAACCCATAGAAGAGCCCATAATAAACCCATACAAAACCCATACAAAATTCATACAATAGTGGGAACCCCCCGGAGGCCGCGCCGTCCCAACATGGCGCTGGATTACGTACGGACTTCACGATAATGTGAATTGTGACACTTATGATTTGTAGCCGATGGCAAAAATCTGTATTTGATTTTTATTATGGGGATGTCCTGAAGATCGTCATCCGCGTTTCGTCATATCTACCCACTGTTCCGGTCCACAACTCGAGTCATGCTGGAGCCTTGTGGGGTCGAAGGAGGACGGACCTTGCGGGCGCGATAGCATTGGCGACCTGTAGCGTAGCCTGCCAATGCTGGGCTTGGCTGGGCTGACGGGCGGCGACGGGATGATGTCGAACGGCGGGCGAAATATCACGGCATCCATCGCAAGCGGCCGAGAGCCAAGCCAAATCTGGTCCTGGCAGCATGGTTTAAACTTCTCTTTAACGAAGAAGGCTGCATGAACCGGTCCTTGCGCTTGCAGTCTTTTCACTCTTGTCGCCAGGACCCGTTGTTTCGCCTCCTTCGGTGCCTGAGCGGTGTATTCGATGTCGATCTTAGGATGAGAGCCAAGCAACTGATACAAAAAATTAGTGAGACTGTGAGATTCCCTTACTTCAAAAGAGTGGGTGTAAGAAATCACAATCATCTTGTTCCATATCCGAGCTTCCGAATTATGCTGTGGGTTGCATTGTGGTTTTTCTTTTTTTTAATCTATCATTTTTTTCTTCTTACCATAACCACCATAATCCTGACAGCCTGCATAGCACATATACTACCTAGGTACATATGCATACCTTATCACCAAGCCGGGCTGGCATAACCTGGCATAACTTACACCGAACAAATCTATACCAAATACACCGGCAGACTAGGTAGACACCCAAACATCTTAGAAATAATATGTATCTACCCGCCTACCTACCCGAGTAGGCACCTACAACCGATCACTTATGCATCTGAATAATACGAATAAAAACTTGACGAAGAATTTTCTTTTCACATCATTAGCTTGTGCTACTCAGCATTGCGCGGCTTCCGATGCTTTGAAATCTCTACTGACATTATTACTCTGGCCGATAAGCACTCTATGCACATGACCAAAGTCGTAGTAAATGCAACAGGAACCCTTGTCATTATTGAACACCATCTCGTTTCCATTCAGAGATAGAGAAAAAAAAAGAAAAAGAAAATAACCTGCAAATATTTATGCCCGAGACTCTACGACGAAAGAAAAATACCATGTGCCATGCCGCCCTCTGTAATCAATCAATACACACAACACCT
Source organism: Annulohypoxylon moriforme (assembly GCA_022695765.1). Taxonomy (NCBI): domain Eukaryota; kingdom Fungi; phylum Ascomycota; class Sordariomycetes; order Xylariales; family Hypoxylaceae; genus Annulohypoxylon; species Annulohypoxylon moriforme. The sequence continues at coordinate 141,718 of MU403145.1, read as the reverse complement.
CAAGTACAGTCTCGCGAATGTAAACGCTAATTAGTACTCGCCCTAATTCCGTAAGCTGGTCGAGTAACCAGAAACTTTTATTTTTTATGGTACAGGTATTTTCTTCAATGTTCATTAAACGAATCCAGACCTCTAAGAGTCCGAGTCCGATTTAGATGTTGACGTTGCCGCTGCGGCTGTTGTCATTGATGCCGTACCCGGACCCGAGTACCCGGGCATGCCGGTTCCGGTTTCCGTGCGATTCCTCGTGTCGTTGTGATCCTGGTCCGGTCCAGGCTGGTTTAGAACAATTTGTAGCTTATCAAGGTTCTTCGCCAACGAAGGTCCGATTTGCTTGCCTCCAACAGCTGGAGCAACAATCAGGGCAACGAAAACGACAAGCATGACGAAGTAGAGGACAGCGTAGCGAATAACACGTCTTCTCCTAAGCTTCGACTGCTTCATCGAATAGATAGGCGGGCGGATTTGTCGGCTATAAGTTTAGACGTTAGTAAATAGAAAAAAAAAGAGAAACGTTGCGTATTAGAGTAAATGACGAAACGTACCTTGGTCGGAGCCAGAACAACATCATCGAATGTAATGTGTCAACCTGGGGAATGAGGATGACGGGCAACATGATGAACAAGAGGATGTGACCTAGAATAAAATCGGCGGCAAACATGCTCAGTTCCGTTATCTTGCAGAGATATTCACGTGCTGGCTGAGAAATTGAGTGCCAACCCATAGAATACCACTTGCCTGTCCAGAACGCAATGTTGGACTGATCCGTCTTAAATTCACGAGTGAGCGCTAGCGACACGATGAGCTTTAAGAGGAACCTTTGCATCGCAATAGCTGTAATCATTCCCAAAAGCGTCTTGGTAAAATCGAAGCCTTCAAGGAAGAACATGACCTCGAAGAACACCAGGAGAACGATGACAGCTACGGCATGGGCAATCGCCGCCAGGACGCTACCAAATTTCTTGCAGCACATGCTTAGTAGTGGACCCATACAGCAGGCCATACCGAAGAGACCACCGAGAAGGCCGGCGTTGATACCAACAGGCGCAAAGGCAACAACAGCAACACGGATGAGAGACGCTGTGGCTTTGGCATCGGGATCGTTCGCCTTTACACCTGTTTGTGCGTTGATGAATAGGTATGGGATGAGCGTTGTCGCTACAAAAAGGATTGGCGCAATAATCTCTCCGAAAAATAGGTTAGTGATGGCCGCACGAGGCACATCTGACGACAATTTGCCAGAAGGGTCACCAAGAACCTTGCGCTTGTAACCAGTAATTCTCGTACGTGACAGACGACAGAAGGAGATCCACGAGGACGAATGGCTGAGCGAATTACCACGCGAGAGCCAGCGAAGGTAATCGCGGTAGTCGATGAAGAAGTCGTTCCATGCGAACTGGTGGGGGTTGTAAAGGAATGGTGAAATGACCAGCGCAAGAAGCGAGACCCAGAAGTAGACCAAAGCAGCTTGCCACACGGTTAAGGTTGCAAATAGCAACATCATCAATAGACGGGCGCCAAAGTAGATCGAAGGACCCGCGAACCGAGAGTACAAAACGCCGAATGGAATACGGGCAGTAGCGAAACCACGACCAGTACCAATGTAACGGGCACCACCGAAAGATAGATCTTGCGTTACAGAGTTGGCGTAAATTTGACAGACGAACACTTCGAAGAACGGGGAGAAGGAACAGAACTGCTTCGCCAGACGGGTGGCAGCACGCAACACACCACGCTCGGTAAGTTCCTGTACAATCAGAGGTACGAAGGCCAAGAAGAAAACGACGAAGATAGAAATGACACAGCGGTAGATCCAGTCCATGAGGGCATCCGTATTCGCACATCCCGTGGGATACAACGGGTCCGTAATAGGGACGTTCCGGTTATAGTCACAGGCGATGGTCTGGTTTCGAAGTGAGCCGATGTTGATAAGGACTATCATGAACATCTCGACAGACAACATAATGAAGATGTTGTTCAAGTGGAAACCAGCGTGAGCGTAGTAAAACGAGAGGAAGCGGTCCAAGGGTAGCTGTGTGCCGAGGTAGTAGTACTCGCGAGATAGCATCTGTTCACCCATACCAGTACCGATCTTGGTGGTGAAGTTGAGAATTGATCCGAAACCAAGATCACGACCCTTACCACATTGGTAGTATTCACAGTGCTTGATGCGTCCACCACGGAGGAGGGCATTCATACCAGCGTAGATATCTTCGTTCAGATGCAGACCCTTTTGAGCTTTGGAGACACCACCACGGGTGTTCATGAAGATACCGTTGAGGAAATCCGGGTGACCATAATGAAGCTTACCGCCAATTTGGGAGAGAGTTCTCGCGAAGAGTGTACCGAACGTTTGTTCCTTACCAGCAGCGACATCACCAAGAATGCCAATATTCTCGGAGAAAATGTACTCACGAGCACCCAAAATGGCCACAGGGGCCTGGATCTCATTCTTCACACCAGGCGTGTAGGGAGAGACATTTTCGACCTTCATTTCCTCAAATTCGGCAAGGACTGACCGAATCTTTAAGCATTCTTCCAGGTAGTTGTCTTGGTTGGCGTCGATAAGTTGAATGTATTCACCTCGGTAGAAGATGATAGAATGGTTCTGGTTATCGGACTTTCCATCACCGAGAACGGGGTTACCAGAGAGCTGAATACGGAATTTAGGACGTCGCATGCCGTTCTCCATCAGTTCAGAATGACCATCAACCAAAGCAGAGTAGATTCGAGGTTCTTCACCCTCAACTAGAGGCGGCTCCTCATCCAGGTAAGCAATCTGTAAGTCGGGGTAAGCTCTGAGGAGGAATTCGGCATTCTCCATTTCCTCTTTCTTGAACTTGGCGTAACGCTGCATGGAGACGACCAGCTTGAACTTTCTTCGAGCCATCCTCTCCAGTTCGCGCTCTAACTTCTCAGAGCTACCGCCAAACATTTGGACAACTTCAGGGTTCTCAACACGGTAGAGTAACTTAATAGCGCGGCTATAATTCATGAAACCAGAGATAGTACGATATAGAGTCTGCGAGCGAAGGGATGCCCAAATACGAGTTCGAAGCGTGTACTCGGGAGCGGAGGACTTGAAACCGATACAGTAAAATGGAAGATCGTCAATCTTGCTCTTGGCCGTGTCCTTTTCGGTCTTCTCCTCATCTCCATTGAACTGGGAGGTCTCATCAGCAAGAATCTTGGTGTCTTTCACGAAGCAGTCCCATTCGTGAGGGTGGAGTTGCTTCAGATATTCAAGCTGCGTGACACGAGAGTAAGGCTCGTCCTCACGAATAATCTCTCGGAGAGTAAGTAGGATCTTCTCGCCATAATGAGGGATCAAAACAGTGAAGGTAGGCATGTTGTCGACAGGTAGAGGCTCCGGGATCGGCGTGGATAGAGACTGTGCAAAGAAAGATATGCGACGCTCGGCTTCACTGTGGTTCGGGAAAAATTCCGTCTTAAACGAGTGATCTTCCTGAGAGACGAAAAACGTCGGCGCACGTAAGGTGCGTTTGCCTTCCTGCTCAGACGGAACTTGGTGATAGAGTAATTTCTGAACGTGATCGATGGCTAACAGATGCTCTCGATACATGGATATCACAATGGCGTTCCATATCTGCGAGATCAAGACCTTGGGCTTGTACTTGATTTCCATATCCGTTGTAGCAAGGATCTTAGAATAGATTCTCTTAGGGAGTCGCGAGAAAATATTACGCCATGGAGTCCAGATAGACGAACCAAGGTAGAATGATCGAGCGATAGAGAAGACGGTGTTGAGTAGGACATACCACATGTACGTGTCGAGGAAGAAGAGGATCAAGTCGGTAAGAGTCATGAGAATCATGACAATGGTTGGCTGTTTCGTGCACAGTATATTACCGATCTGCTGGTCCCCGAGACAAGAATCCACATTCATAATTTGGAGATAACGAATGGGATCTCGAAGCGACAGTGTAAGATAGATATAGGATTCTCCAAATTTGGCACCGAAAACCGCCGTCCATAGGAAATACGACAAAGCCCTGTCATTGCCCTTCAGGTGTGGCCAACTAGCAGTAAACGTTTGACTGGCAACATAACGACGGGAGTTCTTGGTGAGATAGCTGCCAAAGAGAGCACCGAGTGGCATAACCGCGAAGAATATGAACGTAATCAGTGCAATGAAGAATCCGGCGATTCCCAAAGCTAATGCGGGAGTTGCGTTCTGATCCTTCGCGAAACCGAAGACGTAAACACTGGGAGCAAGGTTGATGATGAAAACGACGATTAAAAAGAGTAGCCGTTTGCTGAGATGCTGAGCACCAGCCCACCGTCGCGGGACGTACGCCCACTCGGCACAGGTAGCTACGATCTGGATGAGCGAGGCGATGGCACCACCAGCACTAACGATGGCCCATTGCGCAGATGCCGGTGGCTGTTGGTTCACCTGTTGTTCGTACGCTTGACCAACCAGCAGCGTCGGGACATTGTGTGCGGTGTAGAACCAGAACATGGTCAAATGGATAACCCAGATACGGTTGAAGTTAACAATCACGTGGAACCATGACCGCGTCTCCTTGTAGGTCTTGAAGAAGCATTTCTTCCAATTCACCTCTTTCAGCTTAAGGTAACGCTCCGCCGGAGGAACATCAACCAATTTGCTCTTGTCGTTGAGAACAATGCGCTCAATACCTTCGGGGTACCAGAAGAGCTGGTTGCAGTCATCATAACCGATGATCTGGTTGTGATCACGTTCTCGGCGGACATAGACTCCGTTATAGATCTCGTATCCTTGGTCCCTACAATATTGATATAAGGGTGTAATCACATTGTTCAAAAAGGTGCCCTCCTCGACCGGTTCGACCAGGTTCTGGCAGGCGGGCGAGTTGAGATAGTCGTCCGCGCATTTAAAGATAAAGCAGAGGCATTCAGCCATGAAACGGACCTGATTTGCTTCACCCCAACAAAGAAGGAATAGAGCAATTTGGCGAACCCGATCATGCTGGGACATGCGGTTCATTCGAGTTTTCCATCGGTACTCAGCTGCTTCTAGACTATCGTCGCCTTCCAGATCTTCTAGGACTTGGTCCTCGGACTGATCACCCTTCTTGCCCTTGGACTTCTTCTTAGACTTGCGAGCTTTCTTGCCCATGTTCGCAAAGCCAACTGCATCATCCAAATCGAGATGAGCAGCGAAGTACCATTTTCGATAGTTGGCATTGTCACCACCAATATAATCGGCGTGAAGGGATAGTAGAGCTTGGTTTGGCGTCATTCGGGAGGCTCTCGAATCAAGCAAGACCATTAGGTGGTCGTACATGTTTCGCATACTATCTCTCTGAAATCCGAATTTGTTGGTAAGGTCCAGGAAAATGTCCTCCACTTCTTCCTTGGATAGAGGAATCTGCGCGTCGGAAGTCCAAGCCGGATACGGTTCGCGGGATCTTTGAATGCCCGGGACATTTCCGTAATCCATTCCATAGTTGGGGGTAGAGGCGCCAGACGATCGATTTCCACCATAGGAGACCTGAGAGGATGGCGGCCGATATCCTCGGCCCTGTTGGTCGTAACCACTGTATCTCTCATCGCCGCGACCGTAGTAGTCCATATCAGTAGCACGAGCCATGTCGGATCTCATGGTGAAGTCGCTAAACGTCTCGGAATCCTCTTCGGAGTCGCCTCGACGTCCACCATTGCCATTGTAACCACCCTGGCCATAGTGATCGTAGTAACCGTTCCCATCATCGTAGTAGTCCCCTCCTTGCTGGTACTGGTCATGGTTATCGTAATAGCCGCCCTCTGCGGCGTACGGGTTATTAGCATCTGCGTTGTAGTAGCCACTTTACATTCAGTTAGTAATTAACACTAAACCCGACCATTACGTGCTGCGCAAACTCACGATTCGTCATAGTAGCCATCGTTCGCATGCTGGCCCTGAGCCTGGCCTTGCCCATGTGCATCGTAGCCGTTGTTATCATAGTATTGGCCGTGTTCATCTTGGTAATAGGAATCGTGATTCTGCCCGTAGGCATCGTTGTAGTCGTGATGACCACCTCCTGGATAGCCCGACATTTTGGCAATTCGGAACTAGGTAAAAGACGCGATCTGCGACAAGCAGTTTGATTAGTATCGTAGATACAAATTGAAGCACGTATAGATCTCCGCACTGCAAACAGATTGTACAAATCGTAGCGAAAACGACTAGCAAGCTAGAGATTAGAAGCTGAAGGCAAAGAATTACTTACAATTCAGAAACCCATTAGATTCTTCTTCGGGATGGTTGGCAAGTTTAATCAGGAGTGACTGACTCTACTGTCAAAAGCAGGTGTGTCGTGATTAATATTATTAACTTGTAATATGGAGGAATCAGTGTGGCCGGCCACAAGCAAGAGTTGGTCTTTGTGACAGGGTTGAGAGTAAAGAGTAGTGGATGACGAGTAACGAGTAGTGAGAATTGAGAAGTCGACTGTTATTTGTTGACTTGGAAAGGATTGGCTGGATTGGTTGTGTATTGTCGCTTCTGCGTTGGCTTCTAGCGCTACGCGGGATGGCGCAGGTGTCAGAAGTTGCAGGTGGGAAGGTGCAAAGTTGCAAAGGTGAATGTTGACTTCCTAGAGTGTTCCTAACGACGCGACCGGTAGGAAGGTAGGCACTAATTGTAGTATCGACTTAGTGCCGTATTTAGCGCGCCGAGCCCCTGACAGGTTGGTGTGCAACTTGAGGTTGGGTCAAAAAAACGCGTTTGTGATTGGAGAATCTGACAAATTCCACAACTAAATTCCCTCCCTTTTTTTCCTTTTTTCTTACGTGGCCGGTGACGGTGAGTTCCGATACCTTGGTGCCTCTGCGCCTCGTAATAATTCAGTCGATAATTGTTGCTGTTGTAATTTTTTTTTCTAATCTCGAACGATTGACGATGGAATAATTTTTCAAATCCGTTGGAGTAGATTAAACCAAGTACAAGTACTTTTGTTGGCGTCCTTTAACTTTTAGGTTTTCGCGGACCGTTAAAACGAGCGTGCGTTGACGATTCAACGGGAAAGCGGGAGCGAAACACAAAAGGGGGCGGCCGAATTGGACGTGGAAGTAACGAAAGAATTCAACTCTCACAAAACTCTCTTCGATCCTCTTTTCCTGCAAATCTTCACTCGTTTCCCCAGAGCACCAGAGACGAAGCGGCGAATTGGCACAAGAAAGAAACAAGGGAGAAAGGGGAAGCAAGAGAAGAAAGAGAGAATTAAAAGTTCGATGGGTGAAAGCGAGTGTAAAACAAGTTTTGTCAAGGGCAGGAAGGGGGGTGGAAGGGATTAGGAGTGATGGAACTTGAGATCGAGAATCAAGAAAAATGTCAGAAAGGAGAAATAAGGCCAGGGGGAATCGGGGCAAAGCTTAGCCCAGTCCCAACCAGCGATACCCGTGGTAAAGTGTCACCCCTTAAGCAAGGGTGTGCTACATAGATACTTCAGTACCCATTTAAACCTAGCGATTTACCTACTATGCGTACGTACATATGTAGCAGCTTACATGTTGAGTACCTGAATAACCTGAATAGGTACATCGGATTGAATATCGATTTTGTTAATAGAAAGTAAGTACATGCGTACGTGCAGACAGTATACAGTGTAACGAGGCTTGCTTCTGCGGGGCAAATTTTACTACATGTAATGATATCTTCGTCACCGGCACATCCGGTGAAAAATCAACGATTAAACCGATTAGATATTTACCTAGCAGCCTAGTAGGTATGTACCCAACGCCGTCACAGCTTTCCCTATCAATTAATCACAGTGCATTACAAAAAAGGAATGATCGAGATTGAAACCGGGGACATTGCTACCTACGTACACCAGCAAGCATAGTGATAGGGGGAGAGAAAAGATATGTACTAGGTAGGATGTGGCTGTGTACGGAGTTGGTACTGGAGGCGAGGAGTGGATCTGATGCAATGGAGTTTCCTGATTTCTCTTGGTAAAAGGTATCGCACTATCAATTGCACTGCAGGTTTGCATTGAAAACGCATTAAAGAAAAACGTATGGAGGGAGAATAGCTGGTGGGGTGTGCAATTGCCAAAACGAGCCGTCTCTGATTCATCAGTAGCAAGGCTATACCTTATTGGCTGACAAAGTCTAGTTCGGACAGGGATAGTTAGGAGTAATTAGGAGGCAGGCTTGCTCAGGCTTGTTCCAACCTCCCAAGTCTATGTCGCTAATTGCAAGTACAGTATTGTTAACACTGTATTTATATCAAGGCCGCGTCAACTACAGGTTAAGTAGAGGCAAGTAGAGGCAAATACATAGGTGCTCAGTGCAGCTCTCAATGCCTCATGCGACTTGGACAATACCACTACAATTTGTAACCGAAGGTCCCTTCATATTATCGAGCTGTCAAGTTCTTGACGGAATCTTAGTTGGGCACTTCCCACATTCCCACCCGTCTAGTACCTACATTAAGGTCGAGATGTCAGTTGTCATCTGATGTTCAACTCCAACCTCGCTTTTGCCCGACTTGTAGGTGTTGTAAGGTGTTGTAAGGTGTTGTAAGGTGTTGTGGTTGTATGCATGTTTGAGTTTACCTCATCTTGTCTCCTATTTGATTTTTACATGCTTTACCGATCCGCCCGTTGTCTTTTTTTTTCTTTGCCCACCTTTTAGTCAAACCTACTATAATTATATCCGACGCTAATGCCGTATTTTGTAGGTACCTATTAACCACCTAAGCATCCTCAAAAATAGCACTCGCTAGCCCGCCAGCCCGCTTCTCCTTTTCCATATTACCTACACACCTACCTAAGTATTACATACAAAGCAGAATAGTCGAACACGTCTTAATAAGGACTAACCCAAATTGACTTGGCCTTATCATCATCAATAATGCCGTCGATCAACCCTTTAAGTATAAACCGGTTTCGAAGCCATGGTTGGAAGCACAGGCTAGTTCCGTCACATCATGATACATGATACATGTGCGTAGGCAATTTAAGGACCTTATCAGTCATGGGCTGCTGTAGCATAAACTATGGGATGCATGTAACTAACAAGGACGAGAAGGGAAGTTTCATCTCAACTCAATCTCCGCATTCGAAAAGAAAAAGAAAAAAAGAACGGCAACCGAAGCGAGTCAATACTTCAAATTCTACCACCTACATAGTAGTACCTAGTAGCGGTTTTGAATTAGTAAGTATTCAGAAGAAACGTGAGATTCGTATATAAGTGCAAGGCAAACATCGTGTCGATGTTCCTTAAGTTCGTATTGCCCATCGATAGGTCCTTCTCGGGAAGCATTGTAACCCACCAAGCAGCTGAACTAGCCTTCCAAGGCTCTTTGCCACCCGTTCCCTCCTTGAATACGATCTACCTAATAGTTTGTATGGCGAATACAGCTAGATAATGCTACTACGAGGTAGTATGCAGGACACGTGCCGGCACCAACTTTGATGATGCATTTCAATTCAAGCTCACATATAGTGCATGATGACATCGGCTTTTTAAACTATCTTCTCGGCCATCTACATAAAAATACCTACTAAGGATAATAAATGCAGATTCGCATAGGCACTCTACACACCTGGGTACTTCACATATGCTGGTTAGAAGATCGGGAGCATCCAAAATCCTATTGCCTCGTAATAGGTAGACGACTAATTGCGGTGGCGCCCAATAAAAAGACCATAAGATACACCTTCACTTCCACAGCTAGTCCAATAACCAATGACCAACCCCATCGTATGCAGGTACCGGCCATTGCCTCTTTTTGTGGCATTCGATGACGAAATGGCCAAATCATATACGTGTACACACAGTGCTACACACGCAGTGTAATTTACTACCTCGCATGAGAAACCATACACGCGTCTAGTTTGCGATGGCCGGCTTCGCTTCTAACTAAGCGAATTGAGGCTGATGAATATTCAGCATTAAACATTTTCTCTATCTCTATATTTTTTGCAAGAGTTATGGATATACATAGGTAGTAAAAGATTTTACCAGACAAACTCGTGATTCGCGGTTCTCGTCGAAAATTCTTTTTAATCGGCAAGCTAACCCGAAGATATTAATAACATACTGTACACTGCAGCCCAACTATTTTGGCAAACTAACTTCTTGTAGAATAGATATTTTTTTCAGTCTGCTGAAAAATCGGCCGAACGAGTAGCTCACTAATTACTAAAGGCTAGAACTAGGAGATCCTGGTCTGCCCAGGTAGCACATAAGACTGTGGTCTGTTATAGGTGTTGGTAGGTGGGATAAGCTAGCAAGATTGAACTCAACCCAGACTTTTCTTGAATGGCCTGAATGGTCAGAATGGCCAATCTATTCTAGGCTGCTTATTAGGACGTGGGTCAATCTTGAGATCCGGCGATGAACGGTAGGATTGAGCTTGCAAATTTCAGGGGCACGCAGCACCATCCAGCCATCGTTCAACATCCCTGATTGGCTGCGCCTCTTTAGGGCATATACTACTAGGTAGACCACTACGGTAGTCTTTAAAGCCGCGAATTCCGTTGTCCTGGACTCCTGGCCGACTCGGATCTGTCCAAAGTGTCCAAGGAGCAAGGATGACAAATATGATTAATGAGATCGATCGATTTTGAAGTTCCCGTCCGTCCGTTCAGATTGGATATGATAGTAGGTCGGTAGGTCGGTAGGTCAAGCAACTCGCATTGCAAGAGTAGGTAGGTAAGTATTTCTCTACCATATTAGCAAGCATATAATAGCTTAAACCTGCAGCTCCGCTAATAGGAGAACCAAGCTTCATCCAATATCGAGTTATATGTACCTACCTCCTACATATATGGAGCAGTACTCCCCATCAGACTTACGATAGGATGTTGATCACGTGTATACTATCGTCTCAAAGGTTGCCAGTGCGTGCTCATGTCCTTGATCTGGGTTGTTTGATTCGATATGTCAATCCTTCATATCATGGATGTACAATTTACTCTTGCACTTTTAAAACATCGGAACGGAGCAAACAGGTCAATTGTTTATCAGAACCGATGATGGCTTCAATAGCAGTCTCTAATTCGCCCCTCTATGTAACTCTGTAATTCATACCTGCTGTAAGGGAACCCAAGGCGCTGTGTTCATAAGTTTCCGTGTGTTACCAAACATCAGTCTTGCACTTTATAGTACATATGCGAGTACCCGAAGCCACTTTACGCTCAATTTCCAAATACGTCTACCCGTCCTGCCGTTGATTGATTCGGGGTATTTGTACCCCTTTGCATTAGAATATTTGATAATAGAGTCAAATATGACTTTTCAGTGCCGTAACAAATGGAGGTCTTGAATTGGTTCTTTTTTCCGCATATTTCACATAAAAATACTGGAGACGGTACGTACCTGATACTGCAAACCTTTGGTCCAAATGGATTGGGGATTAACCCCGCGTTGCCTGGCAACCACTAAAAGCAATTGTAACCTATCAAACTTTCAACTCTCCCATTTTCATTCTGATAATCAACGACACTTCACGATAAAATAATTATCAGCACGACTACTAACTACCTGGTAATAAGAACATCAGCATGATTATCGTATAAGAAGGACGAGTTGCAAATATGCCGGACACGTTAGGGGATAGCAGCGAGAACGAATTCCCGGATGTTGACGTAGTTGTCAAACAGTATCGTCCCAAAGCGAAAGGCGGACAGGAAGAGGGAGGCCGCAACACGAATGGATCTGCATCACGGAAGGGACGTGATGTAAAAGCTACACCACTTCGGCGGCGGAAGCTAGGCCAGACCCAGATTACCGATGAATCTCTTCTAAGACCCTGGGGGAAAATAGCAACTAGTAAAGAAGAGAAGAGCCGGACACCAAACCCCAGGGGTTCTCTCACTCGTATTCAGGTCAAAGAAGAAAGTACTGAGCCCGAATCCTCTTCTAAGGATGTACCGGAGTCAATGCCAGCAAGAGCTCGACGACAGGATCATCGTACCGTTTCATCCGGCACAGACACGAAGCTAACCTCAAAGAAAGCTGAAAAACTCCAGAGAAACAACGGTATTAAGTCTTCAAATGCAAAGACTAGGCCAGTTCCTAAGAATTCTACTAGGATCCCAATATCTTTGGATGAGTCCAGCGAAGAATCAGATATGTCAGATGACATCCAGGAGTTTAGCGAAGAAGAGGTGTCTGAGTTTGTCTCCGCGTCAGATTCAGAAACTGATACCTGGAATTCGGGTTCTGAACATTCAGAAACACCACCTATACGACGTTCAAGAAGCCCCACTATCCGATGGGCAAAACCTCAAAGAGCGTTATTCAAAGATCCAGATAAGGCGGCTCGTAGCAACAAACAACCCCAGGCAACAATCTCCAACCCAACCAACTACCCACCCAAACAACATGGAGCATTTAAAACGTCAAAAGCACCCCAACCAGGAAGCTTGGAAAATGCTTTCCAGAAACTACAGATGTAAGCCAACTTATCAGACGTCTCTTATTTTTTACTCTTATGATGGATGAGAAGCTACGGGCAGATACTGATAAGCCTACCAGCTTCAACGAGGACTCAGGGTCAGACGAGCCTCCAGTAAAAGGAAGCAAGAATCCTATTCTGGAACCTACCACACCTAGGAAGACGTTCAAGGCGATTCCTGCGTCCCCCCTCAAGACCCCCCGAATTCCCATATCGCCCTGGAAGCCCGAGCAGAAGGAGTTTTGGGACTCGGAAGTGCACTTCGGTTGGATCGACAAGCATTCGCCGGAGAAGAAGCTCGAGAGCCCTAAGAAAGCCAAGTCAACGGCACAAGAGCTCAAGATGGAGGCGCAGCGTAAGTACGGCGTCAGCCCGGAGAAGAAGGACGCTCGCAAGGCCTTCGACGCGGTCAAGGAGTCGCTCGCGCGCACCTTCCTCCAGGAGCTCGACGACCGCATCACGGACGGCAAGCTGACAGAGCTGACCGAGGACACTGGAGGTCTGAAGGTTGTGTGGTCCAACACCCTCCGCACGACGGCCGGGCGCGCGTACTGGAAATGTAAGACACTATCTACGACGACTAAGAACGCAGATGGAGTTACTACTAGCCGACGCGAGACGCGGCAGCACATAGCCTCCATCGAGCTCTCGACCCACGTCCTGACCAAGGAGTTTGACCTCATGAACACGGTAGCCCACGAGTTCTGCCACCTTGCTGTCTTCCTCCTCTATGGCAAAGTCAAGAACGCTCACGGTGCCGAGTTCAAGGCGTTCGGCGAGCGGTGCGGACGTGCCTTCGCCGACCGCGGCATCGTCGTTACCACGAAACACAACTACGAGATCGAGTACAAGTACATCTGGGAGTGTCAAGCCTGCCACAACCTAATTAAGCGTCACTCGCGTAGCGTCAAGGTAGAGAGCCAATCATGCGGTAGGTGCCGTGGTGCTCTAAAGCAGGTCAAACCTATTCCGCGCGGTGGCGGAGGAACCTCGACGCCAACAAATGGCACTAGTGCAGGCGATGGCCCGGGAACAGCGAAGAAGAAACCGACTCCGTGGAATGAGTTCCTGAGCGTGGAGATGAAGGCGCTGAGCCAGAGTAACCCGGGCATGGCGTTCAAGGACAAGATGGCAACCGTGTCGGCCAAGTGGAACAAGATCCAGCAGCAACAGAAGCAGGAGAAGGAACAGCAAGAGGAGAAGAGAAAGCAGACGATCAAGGAGCTGGAGGCTGCGGTAGAGATCCTGAATATCGATGACAATGACGACGATGAACAGGAGGATGAGGAGATAAACGATTAACCCGGTGGCTCGAGGTATGGGCACTAATGACACCTTCTCCTAATACTTCTAAAGGAGGAGACTAGGTACGATATTATGATTACGGAAGGTTCACTACAGGACGGGTCTAGCAGATTGTATCTATTAAGCTCGCGGACGTGCGGACGGGCATATTTCAGTTCTATGTAACTAATTGGTTACCTCTATCAGGGAGGTATAGTAGATCCGTCTACATAGGGCATCATCTCAATCACCTGAGATGACTGAATAAGACTGTCGCTTTTTGGAGAACCAGCATCCGCATAGGTATTCATGTTGACTGCAGTCGTAGTCGTAGTTGCTTCCACATCTAAGCAAAGACAGAAGCCATTCCCCGCGCATCGTAGCAACCGAAGTGATTCGTGATTCATCCACCAAACCCAAGGCCTCAAGAAAATGAGAGCGCTAAATAGAAACACAAAGGAGATTTAGTTTCTCAAACATCCGCCGTGGACCATGTCACGTTATTCCTTTCTTTTCCCACCCTCCCCTTTCCGTTATTCAAACCCCAAACCCAATTTCCTCGTTGTATGTCTCCGTCATCATCTTTCAACCGTGCCCCATTCTTTTACTATCGAAGGGCATATCACTCATATTATCTCATGTTCATATTTAACCTCAGACCTCGTTGAACAGACCCCAGTCCTTAACCTTGAAAGTCTCCCAGATCTTAGCGGCGTAGTCAACGGCATCCCCAATAAGCTTGCCCTGCTTTCCAAGCTGAAGATCGACGTCTTCTTCGTCGTATTCGCCCTTGATATGCGGCACGTTGATAGTGATGAGCAAGTCGGTCTTCTCGCGTTCGAGTCGCACCAGAGTCAGGATGATGGCAGTGAAGTCGGTCTTGGTGCCGGATCGTTCGTCGCTAGCTGATTCCGACTTGTGCGGGGAAACGGTCGCGATCAACGTGTACGCAGGAATATCCTCACTATTCAAATCGCGACATCGCGCGTCAGTCTATCTATGATTCTTTTTCTTACTTTCGCGGTGTAGATTGGGTTGGGTTGTGATGATACGTACTCTAGTCGCGAGAACAAAGTAGGCGTGGTGTTCCAGACCTTGACGCGGTCGAGATCATCTCCCACCAAGTCCTCCAAATGAGTCGTCAAGGCACTGCCGTCTATCTCGGCGCTAGAACCCGGACCGCCGACGCGCTCAGCTATATCGAAGATGATGCTCGTGAAGCCATCCTTGTCGATGTACACTTCTTCGTTATCGGGGACTTGTCTTATAGCACTAGTTTGCGGGTAACCGGTTTGCGAATGTTAGTCGCACTGTTTGTGGACAAGGCTAATATAATATATTTGCCATCTATTTGCGACGTATTTGCGACATAGGAGGGAAGTTATATATACACATACCTCACGTCGGCGAAGCTAGCTGGGAGGTCGCAGATGAGAGCCCCTCCATATAGCGGGGTGCTCTTGTAGGAAGTCATCATGAGAGGGAGAAAAGACTATGCTGGGTGTATTGGGGGTTAAGTCGGTATGTGGATGGACTCAAATAATCGCACGGGGAGATAATCAGGGAATAATGGAAGACCTGTATTTCTATTTCCTTAGTATTGCATTAAGGTGAAAATATCAAGTTTAGTCGGGCGATTGCCTTCCAGGTTGCTCATCTGCCACTTTCCAAGTTTGGTGGGGCAGCAGCCGATGATGTAACTACCAGCTTCATGTACTTCCATGGATGCCATGATTGCCTCAGATCTTTTCTACCTAAAGTGCATTCTAACTCTAATAGGCAATATAAAAAATTAAATTACCTGATCTTGTCAAACTCTTTTTGATTTATATGTCCGAGTAGCTACTCATTTACGTACATATATTCGTCTACCCAGTGATCCTATCATTATAGACAATCTTGCGTTAGGGTTACTGAAATCTTGAAAATGATCTAATGTATCATTCAGTATATAATATTCTAGAGGAACAGTTCTGGCCTAGTTACTTTGCAGGGGGGATGGTTATATATATAATACGTAGACGTTTAATGCTATATAATATAGGCTGGTTTTTACAGACTGTTGTATACAATTTTATACTTATCATTATCAACTGGAGCTGAGATGTGAACCTAGATGACGAAGAAAACCTGGATTAGGAACAACACGAACAACTTCATCTAAAAAGAAAAAAAAAGCATTTCATTTGTGTATATGTTGACATATCAGCCGCCTCTTGCTACGAGCATACATGAGCTTATAATGGTTCTATAAATGACTGCTGAGGTCCTCAAATTACTAGCTATCAATGCCGCTCACTGAAAGAGCTCTTGTTATCGGAAACTCTGAGTTGATATATTCGGTTGGCTGTTGTAACAACCTACAACCGCGGCGTATGAGTTCAACGTTAGAGCAAGCAAACGATCACAGATGTGAGTCCGAGTATTCATATTCCCAATGCAAGTTAAATTTCTTCATTGATTTGAAGTCATTAAAGTATCATGCTCTAATCATGTCAGCCGTCGTTCACCCCGCTAGTGAGTCGACACTCTTGCCATCCAATTCCAATAACTGACCTAACCGCAAAATCCACTCCAAATCATGCTTCGTGTTCCCTAGGGGTATCATGGAGAGTAATGAAAGTGCAGAATGCTAAAAATTTGAAAAAAGAGGAGTATCTTGGGTATATCGCGATCGACCACCCACATCCCCCAAATGCGCCGTAACCCAAGAATTTGACATAACTATGATTATATCTCGGCAAAGCCGTTGATGAGCACCTAAGCCATGTTCCATGCGATGTATGGTGTATCTCGTTTATTCGACAAATTTCCGTCGGCTAGTCTCTTTAAACATGGGAAGCTAAGGTCCAGGCTTTCGGAGACCGGCTGGATTCTTTGCGGACAGCCCAGCCTTTCAGAGCTAAGAGAACCACAACCCAAGCCATGATTAGACCGACAAATCCCATCGTAACCGTGTAGAAGAACATAGCGTCTAGGTCGTAATGGATCATTCCGTCAACTGTATCGCTGGCCTGTTCTGATTGTCAGTGATAACTCGCCATAAAAATGATCGTGAGGTAACTTACGCTAGCCATGAAGATAGTGCCTCCTGCGATAAGTCCAAATGCAGTCAGGAGTTCCGTCGGAGGTCGGGAGGGCAAAATTGAATGTGGGGGCTTCAAGTAAATAAGCACATATGTGAAGCCTCGAGCAAATGAGGCGCCAGTGAGGAGATTGCCCCATTGCTTGTGAACCATGCTAGAGACCATCGTCTTCTGCGTGTGAGAGCTCATCATGATGCCGAGAAGCAAAATTACAAGAGCAGGGATAGGGTTGACGGAAAACTCATATTGCTTCGGCGTTTCCAAGGCCTCGCGTTCTTCGTCATTGTATGCGTGGCTCGGATTTATGAGAGCTGCATCATATACGGTAGTGTTTAAGAGGTCACGGATTTTCGTTGACTCAATTAACATAGCAAGCTGCGCAATCCTGTTAGTATCACTCTTCATTACCTAATTAACAAGGCGTGAAAATCTTACCAGACCACCTCCAATGAAAAGAACAGTGATGGAGATATGCTCGAGATCTTGAGAGCTGAACTCCTTGCCAGCATTTCCCAGATGCTCTAGGAAAATGTTGGTCGATCCATAGGTGAAGATGAGAGCTCCCTCAACGAACTCCGCCGTCGGTCTCCACTTCTTCGAGCTGTGCTTCGGACGAACATTCCAAGACTATAAATTTGTCAGCATACAAGTGTACAGGCGGATTTAGTGGCGATGACTCCAACTCACCCAACCCAGCTCGCCGAAACTTCCGGCCCATCTTCCGAGAGTCAAAAGGCCGTACCAGAAAAAGATACCGCCTTTGATCCAATGAGCTAGACCACTGAAAATACCACGGCCCTCCTGGATTTACGAGTTAGTCTCTATGATAGACCCACATAATTTGAGCTGAAGTTAACTTACGAAGAATCGTCCAAATGTGATAATGCCAGTGCACAGCGTAATGTAAGCTAGAATAAGAATAGTCCTGTCGACGAAATTGTAACCAAACATTAAAATTCTCCATGCTCTGCTAGACATCTTGCCGGTAAGTCTAGCGATAAATGAATTGGCGGGTTTCGAGGGTAACAGCTCCGCAGGCTTGAAATGAAGATCATCGTCGTCATCCTCGTAGTGCGCGCGTCGGTCGCCTAACTCAATAGGAGATTCCTGACCCACAGCTGTCGATACCGAGTTGCTTCGCAGAGACTCGGTATTCGGCTCTGTGCCTTGTCCGCTGTCGTTCGAATGACGGTACCGGTGCGGGTATAGGGTATCGGTGATGCGCTGGTGCTCAGCCATAGCTTCCGTCGAAACTGGGATGAATGCTTGTTCCTCCTCTTTCCCAAGGTCCTCAGTGCCGTTTTTGCCCATTACACCTGCTACGCGACTAATAAGACTGACGATCACTTGCGCGCTGACTACCCACGTAACTAGCCATCCTAGCTTGTGATGCGCATTGTTGGGATATAGGTCCGGGGTGTTTGCATTGTAGGTAATGCCTAATAAGAGGCCTATCGCATTCGTGCAGAGGAATAGAAACTGGACCGGGAGTGTATATCGTGAACGCGCGATCGAGAACATAACAGCTGTACGCACTAATTAGAAGTTGCTACAAATTATATTAATATTTCTGACACGGCGCGCATACCTAATGGTAACATTATGACCCAGCTGACGACCATCAAGGCGATATGCGCGTATATTTCTGCTACATGTTCTGTATGTGAGAAGTATGTCGGCGGGTAGGAATCTGGGTCGGGTTTTGAGTCTTCTTTGCTCATATCCATTGCACCTTCTTCATCGTTGCCGTGGGCGAGAACTGCAGGAAGAGCTCCAGCTACGGCGACAAGCGCCAGCAGCTTGAGCGCCAACCGAGCAGTCGACCTCATGTCGCTGCGGATATTCGAAATATGCTACTCAGAGATGTTGCGCGATCCAACTTAGAAAGCACTTTCACCTTCCCTTCTGCGAACTTCGTTCTTTGTGAAAAAAGTTGACCTCTGAAAAATCAGGCGGAAGAGGGTATCGTCGGTATAATCGCTTATAAAGCCTGGGTTCACTGTGGCGCTCAAGCTTTGTCCCGATGAGTAAGACAACCGCTAGCTACGGAGTTAGATCAATGACATTACAACCATGGAAAGAGTAGACGGGCCGGTGGTATCCAATGGAAGAGACACTGTTACGTCGTGGGGTGGGAAGGCAAATGCCACAGATGGAGGGGAGGGGGGAAGCTTTTCAAAAGAAACATCTTGGTGGGAAGTAAAAGTGCAGCTTCGGAATATATTTATTTTTATTTGATTTTACTTTATTTTCTTTACCGGGACGGGCAAAACGGGTAGCGCTTTCTTCTACTTCTCTTGCCCTTGACTTGACGAGGCCGAAGTTGGGTAGGTGGGTATTGTGGATTCTAGCGTATTCTATACTTTGGTGAAATATGGTAGAATACAGCTATTCGTATGTATGTCATACTTTTATCTTTATTGACAAGGCTCAACTTTGAGCACATTGAGCAAGAGCGAACATAGGGCGATAAACCCGAACAAAAAGGCCGGATCCACCCGTGTGCTTTTCCAACCTTTCATCAGCTCGTGCCATCTGTTTCTGATCGGTGATGAGCCATCGAGCGATAGCGTGGGAAAATAGCACGATGGGATATCCGAGGGATCCGAAAAAATAACTAAAACGGCGGTGGATGGGAAATATTGAAGCTGTCAAGGGCTCAAGGGCTTGAAGGTCAACCTTGGAGAAGCTCGCGGAACCTGAAGTGGATACAAATTGTAACTTTTGGCGGCCAAGAGTGGGTCAGATTTAAACAGCTACCCATGTTCAACCATTCCAACCATGCTTGGGTACTTCCCATTCAACCCATGTTACCAATGCCATCCATGTTAAAGTTCGTGTACCATAGTACCATTTGCGGAAGAGGATACTTAAGAATGACCACATCAGTCATACAAAGATCCACTTCCCGCTAGGTACCTAGTACCCAGAGCTCATATATGATATATCTATGGAAATGTATGTACATCCAAGACATACATACAAAACATCGTTACCGGTCGGAGTGTTCTTGCGCTTGGATGCTTTTCCATCCTTGCTACATCATGGATGATTACATCGTCACTACACGTGTAGAAGCGTCCCGACCAATAATGAATAATCGTGCATCGTTGGAGTCTTGATCGGGTTTTGACATGAGAAAAAAAGATGAATTTTTTTTTAAAACATGGGCGAAAGAGCGAAACATCCGAGGACCCCGCCATCCGCAATCGGACCCGACATGCTGTATTGGGAATAGGATGCGTTGTAATTGTTCTGTTTTAAATCCGCATCCGTTTCTAATATACTTGATTATGTTATTTGGTTTAATTTACCTTGTGTCACTAATAAACGATTACGTATGTACTTGGTCTTTTTCATCTCTTGAACGAATTTACTATTATATTCTTGAGGCTTGCGGATAATTATTTATGAGACTATGAGACTAAGTTTAAAGTATAGTGCATAGACAGTCCTGTTAGTTTAATAGGTAGATTAGACAGATGGGATGGTTTGCTTAGGCCGATCATGTGCAAGTATTTCTTACCCGAAGTGGTTGCTTGCACAAGCGAAGATGATTGAGTTTCTCAGCCTTTCGAGTTTCTTGAGGAGCCGCGCTAGCAGGGATACTAGCTGGAGTTACGCAGCACATCCAGGAATATTTTTTTCAAAAGCCGGCGTTTATGATGTCCGCCACAGATTTACCATGACGCTAGTCCATTGAATGGCGGGGGTCTAATTCTTTGATAATGTTTCGATAAGTAATACATAACTTTGGCCTAAACTGCTCAATAAGCCAAACTCTACAACTTCGGAATAAACTAGAAAATAGTTAGGAAGGGATGTTAGAAGATAGATGGTGAAGTGAGGGCAGGATACAAAGGGCAGAAAAGGATACCAACCGCCTAACTCCGAGAGAATGTTTCACCACTTGAACCATCCCTAACTCCTCTTCAGCCGACGTCCGTTATCAATAATAGGTATTAGGTACCCATGGCCTATGGATGTAAGTGACCGGGGACAACAGCTTACCCGGGGCGCCATCTGCAAGAGACGGCAGTAGTGTTACAACACACCAATTGCCGCCCGCCAAATCCCATCGGTCGACGGTGACGTGCGCATCCCTACGAAGTAGTAGAATGCGAGGGTATTTGTAACCTGCGCTGTCTGGACAAGGCATGGGCAAGGCCTGGACAGCCTGGGGAAACTTGATAACGGATAACGAAATAAAGGTGGTAAGACGGTAAGACAGCTGCAGACATCAGATGGGAATCTATGTATCTTCGCTAAAATCTATGAGGGGGGTAAACTGGAGGGTGACATTGGCGATTGTGGTGTAGTGATGGTGTGGGAGCGTTCCCTCCTCATCGAACCGATTTTAGTCGCATCTATACCGAGTACGAATCTCCGACCAAAGCTACCACATTACTACCTTACACCTGCAGTAATCCACATCCACATGCCAACGATGCCATTACCAGGACCCAATGATTTCTGGGTGGAACATACATACATATATAAGCATGTTCTATCAGGTATGTACTCCAGCATATAGAATCCCGCCAGCTGGGTATGTTCACGGTGCTCCGTATGTATGTAATGTTATCACTAGACCATCGGCCACACATTCACAGCACCAACATTAACTATTTTGGCCAATAAGTCAGGCGTTGCCAAGACCTTGGAAGTCTAGAAAACGAGGAATCCAAGAGAAGCGAGAAACTAGCCCAAGACGTCAATGAGGCACGGCGCTTATAGAACACGAACACCTCGCAATATTATCTACTTCGGTGCTTGCCGCGCGGAGCCATGTCCTACTTGGATTGAAAGAATCCTTCGAGACGTCCACCTAGAACGGCGTTCGGGGAAGGGGTTTATGGCAACGCCGGCGAGGGTCGGAGTCCGAAAAGAGGAGACACGCATTGCATCGTAAGGCTAGGCATTACGGCGTAGTCTAGCGACTCTAGCCTGCATGGGCTGACTGGGAGGGCTGGAAAAACACCGGCTACGACGTACTATCCCGCATTACTTCAATTTTGACCCGTAAAACGGAGATGATTAATGTATCGTCAGCTATAGGACCACATTACTACAGCATACGTAGCCCTAGCTTACTCGAGTCCCGAGTCATCTGATAAAATCATTAGAAATTCTTTTCGTCTCTCGACCCCAAGTAATGTCTCCGAGAGCACATCTAGGCATCTATTGCGCCGTTTACCTACCTACTAACCTAACCGTTAGGTATACGTACTAGGTACATTTTTATGAAAGGTCATACACCCATGCGTTCTTGGCCCCGGGCATCCGAAAGCACTAACACCATCTGATTGAGTCATGAGCAGTTGCAATGTAGTTTAATAAAGGCCTCCCTGCATATCCGCGTCTTACAAGGCGATTCCTACACACCGTTGAAAAGCGCCTCGCGGCGTTTAGTCTCCGTGACACCCGATGAGAGATGACTCCTTGCGTACTGTGCGTAGGATGTTGGGGGCAGCGCTTCCCGACATGTTGGTACTACCCCAGATTGGTCTCACTACCAAGATCTATGTCCCAAAGAGTGCTAGATGACAATCTAAAGTAGATGCAGAAATCCGGGCTGAGGTAGGGCGGGAGCGTCGAGGATTGTTTACGTACCACTGTGGCTCTGTAACGATCGTTGGCAATTCTCATGGTTTAGGTAAGGATATATGAACACAAAAATCCTTGCCTGTTAAACCCAGGTGCTAATGTGATATATTTAAGTTGGTCCCCCAAAATAGTAGTGCTGTCCAGCCAACGATCCTGCAATTCCAGCTTGTGTATTTGATTTCGCAGTAGATTACCCACGGGGCGTCACAAACATCATAAACTTGACCGGTCTTTGAGACGCCACAAATCTCCATCCTCTAATATGACTCTATCCTCGTCCCGGAGCTTCCGTAGGATCTGGACTACACCATTTGCGGCTGGTATGTGAAGGCTTTCTGGAACGTCGCGATATATGACTTTCACCAGATCCATAGGACTCCATGTATCGCTGTCTTGATCAGAACCTAATGTTTGCAATACTTGCTGTTCTCTTTGATATCTGTGGGATATGTATTCGGCGATAGTGGCACTCGCCTGCGGTAGCACAGGACCGTGTCCCGGGTATCCTCGGCCTGACACCAACTTTTCCATCTTCGCAAGGCTTTTTAGATAGGTGCCAAGGTCTTCGAATACGGCTGTGCCCTGACCTAAGACATTATCACCCGTAAAAATGGCGTTTTCCTCTTGTAGAACGAAGGCTATATGATCTGTGGTATGACCTGGTGTATGAAAGGCTGTCAAGGTGACCCCTTCAACTTCGAAATTTTGCCCTTGCGAGATATCTAATTGACCTTCTCCCGGCGAGTTCTTGTATATCACCGTTTGTGGCGAATGCTCCAGGAGTTGGCTAATGCCGCCGGTGTGATCGTGATGCCAATGAGTTATAAGAGCACTTTGTACTGAGGCTTTCTCTCCTTCTAGAGTTCTTTTCAAAGCGGCAATCCATGAAGGTTTGCCTTCACCAGTATCAATCAATAACCTATTAGGTCCGGTCCCAAGTAGGTATGTATTGGTGCCTTGAAGTGTAAACTTGCTTGGGTTGCCACCGAGAATACGAATACAAGCAGGGCTGAGCCGCTCAATCTCCGGCAGATGAGCTAAGGGAGAAGACATCCTAATACCTGAAGCCACTCGGAGAGTTTTCATAACATGGTAATAATATATATATGTTGGATGGAATTGAGCGACGTTGTCTAGCAGACAATATGAAGAGAGAAGTTAAGGTTGAAGGTTTGGGCTTTACCGCTTTACCGAAACACTACTATTCTAATGTTTGGGGGAAGATTGATGCTTGTAATAGATGTTTAGTGCAACATACCAGCAGCTTTAGCTTGATAGTTGATAATGAGGCCGGATTACAATTGGACGTCAACAATGAGGATAGAGCAAGGTGCAATTATGCCATCAGTCACCCGTATGGGAATAGGTGTGTATATACCTAGGTATTTGAAACTGCACGCAGGTAGAAGTGGTAGTTGGATATATCTGGATAAAATGCCGAGGTTCTAATGATAAGTGGGAGTATATGCTAATACATGATATAATAGTACCTGGGTATGCACCTAATGCCTACTGCACCTGCCAAAGTGCCTAGTATTAGCATCAATGTAGGTAGGTATTACCTGTAGTAGCACTACTAGTAGCTTCCTAAATTACTGGTCGCTGACGATATTCCAAGTTAGAAATCTATAATTGGTACCTAAAGGCTTAAATGGCTAACAAACATTGAATGAACCCCTGGATCGTCGGGTTAGCGTGCTCGATAAGCAAGATAAGATCGTGGATCAGGTGCCGATAAGAATTTCCAGCGTGTTGCTTTAACTGTAATTTCGTAATCTTTTCCTTGTGCACCTACCTGGTAAGTAAAGTGTAGTACATATTCTGAATTGACAATGACGCTGCGTGCACAGAGTTATCAATGATTCTGTAGATCTATCGTGGAGTTTTTATTTTATTTTCTAATATTGGAACTTCGAGTCTAATAGCCTCATTACACTAGACTTGTAAGCCGCCCCTAATCCATATGTATACACGCGATTAATATGCGGCTAACCAATAGCTTCGAAGCTGTAAAAGGCAACAGAAGAAAGTTCCCAAGTTCCCAAGTTCCCAAGTTTAGCGGTCGAATCGCATCTTCAGGAGCTTCATCGCACTCTCGCCTCGTCTACGTCAGAGCCTTATTTGTCATTCTGTCACTATTCCTGTAATTTAATATTCCACTCTGCCATTTCGACGTCCTCAAATCACGAAAGACGCCCGCAGACGCCCGCGAATATTCGGTTTACGGCGATAACAAACCTTCTCTTTTCCCGTGCCATTTACCGTATACCGTCCGAATTTACCAACACTCCCGCGTCCAATCCTTTCTCTACCACCGTAGAAATTGCGTACATATTCCTTCATCTTAGACAATAGGTTATACAATAAGGTCTCGATAAACCCATCAATACCCTGGTTGCAATTATGGCTGCGCGACCTACCACACCGGCGTCGCCTAAGAATGTGAAGATCAATTCGCCCACTCCCGGAACACCCTTGTTCGGCTGTGGTTAGTATTGCAATCCTACTGTTGGACTATTTGCTCTGGTACAAGTATGCTAATGCCTTCTAGAACATGTACAGCTACTTCTCTCCAACAGCCCGGATGTGATGAACAGCACTGTCCAATACTATAAGATGTTATTGAGGGTCATATTCGATGGGAACCCCCTAGTACCACAGACTTGTAAGGGTGCAGACGGACAGATAGTCACCTCTTTAACGTCCAACTACCTTTGCTTGCAATGCTCTACCATTGCGTCGGAGGAAGAACGCATAAAACACGGCCATAAGAAGAGCCACAGATTCTGTAGGTTCCAACAAAGCTGCATACCCTCCTCCTACTTCTTCCACTAACTAGCCATAGACGTTGATTCGAGAAGTGGTGCTCTTTTCTGCCAGTTTTGTGAGGACTTTGTGTGGGACCCGACTCTAGACGAACTCCGAGTGAGAAAGATAGGAACGGGATCTTTCTCGAGTACGTTCTACTATTGAATAGCACTCCTATTTTCTGCTCAGTCAGACTAACTTACCTAGGTCGTAAAAGGAAGCACGAGGAAATGTTCTCAGATGCTGTGAAGGATCCACTTAAGGACGATCCTAGGTATATCTCGTCCAACACCACCATCGCCTCATGTAGGGCAGACGGGCTTCGGGGGATTTACAATGCCGGTGCGACATGCTACCAGAACGTGGTCCTTCAGAGTTTCCTTCACAATCCTCTACTTAGAAACTTCTACCTAAGTGATGGACACCAGAGTAGCGATTGCCAAGTGCCTCACTGTTTGAGCTGTGCGATGGATGATATGTTCCAGGACTTTTACGCCCTCGAGAATACCAATGGCTACACGGCTGCCAATATCCTCTCAGGGTTTTGGATATCCGAAAAGAAGGCTTTCGAGAACCTGGTAACGACTAGGGAGCAAGATGCTCATGAATTCTTTCAGTTCCTAGCCGAAGAGCTGCATGAAAGAAACGGGGATGGTAAGAAACCCGAGACGGGAAGTGAGCATAGTTGCAATTGCATCATACACCAGACTTTCTACGGAAAGCTCCAGAGCCAGACAACTTGTCAACATTGCGGGGGCGTTACGAACGCAATAGAATCGTTTCTCGATCTAAGCTTAGGCTTAGATAACCTGTCCCACAAGAGAGTTAAGAAAGCACCTAAGGGCGGCCCATCCCTCACGTTGCAAGATTGTCTCGACGAAGAGTACATCAAGTCCGACAAATGCGAGTATCGTTGTAGAAACTGCAATTCATCGCAGCAGGCTCGGCGAGACCACAGCATTAAGCTTCTACCAAACGTGCTCTCCATACAACTGAAAGTGAGTACAGCGCTCGTCCTATCAAGTTCCTAGAGAACAAGTGCTAACAAAGGCATCCAGCGATTCGAGTTCAAGCAAGGCAGTCGTGATCGAGTTGCTTCGAAGATTAGTACTAAGGTACAATTTCCATTGCAACTGAACATGCTTCCGTACACCACTCGTGGCAGAGCGTCGGATGCTAGGGACAGCCAGGAATTAAGACGTTCATGTACATATGACCTGTTGAGTGTTGTGGAGCATGTTGGAGAGATCGACACCGGTGAGCTATGATCCTCTACACAAATTTTTTTGACGGTAGCTAATGAGGGCAGGACACTATGTGACTTATTCTCGGGTTGGAGACCAGGTGAGTCACACATAAACATTCTATAGAGCACTTGATGAAAGATGCTAATGTTGTTCTAGTGGTTTTCATTCAACGACCATCGGGTCGAGTTGGCGAAGAAGTCCGACGTATTAGGAAGTCAGGCCTACTTACTATTCTACATCATTCGATCATTGACATAGGGATGGTTTGTATTATTCGGCATCGGGATTAAACGGAGTTGGTCTGAAGCATTTACATGGTTTGGGGGATGAACTCCTGTATGGGCGTATTGACCTTTGCCTTTGAATAGAGAGGCGTTTTCACAAACGGAACAATTCTATTTATGAATACCTAACTAGGTGCCTACCTGATGCGATTCTGAGCCGTTCTCATTTTAAACTCGGTTGTCTATATGTCTGTGTGTGAGGACTCTTCATCATTTGTGCTACTTGAGAGTGAATTGCCTCGCTATTTTTCAACCTAGTAAAGGCTAAGTGGTGTTATCTGGATTCTGATGCTAATTAGCAATATTGGAAGACATAAGGTAATTGATTTTGCTATGTGGTCATGAACTCCTAAGGAAAAATGAGCGAAATAGAGAAGCAATTGAAGAATGATCGGATCATGCATGGGTTAAGCAATTGGTATTAGTCCATTCAATTTTCCCCAATCCAGCCTACGTAGTGACTACTCTAGAATTAGTTAACCCTATGTAGCTCCCTGTCCTTGACTAGCCTTTTCTTTCTCGTCCTTAAACTTCCATGTAGCACACTCGAAGTTTGCGTAGCAGTAGAACTCATTGCTCAGACCATGGGCGTGAACTGGTTCATACGTAGTCGTACGCGCTCCCAGAGACCGGTATAGCTTCATAATAAGAGACTCCATACGCTCCCCGGTGCAGATTATTAGCTGGGGGAGTGGAAGACCCTGGCTGTTTGCTCCTGAGGTCCGAGATATCCAACGTACTGTCAGGGCCACTATTTATAGAATTAGTTGCATAGACACCTTCATACTATCATGCTATGTGACAGGAGATATGATATAGCGAAGTAGTGTTGGGAGGGAAACACGCACTTTTAGTTTGACAGTCTTCGCTGAGGAAAGGGGGGTCACAGATGACGCGGTCGACGGCGCCTTTCAGGTCGGCGGGGAGCTTAATGGGCTGCTGGAAATCGTAGAAAATGAATTCCGGGAAGACAGCAAAACGTTGGTCATGTTCAAGGAGGTAAACTTGCTTTGGTTTAGGATGAGTTGCGTCTGCTTTGTTCTGCGAATGAGGGAGAGCTGATATTAGTAGGGAACGCTGTACAACTAGTGTTCTTATATGGATTGTGAAATTTAGAAAAAGGATAAGGAGTTACTGAGATATTGTCCGACCACGGTGAACCTAAGTGGAGAGTAATATAAAGGCCGATCGGTGATCTCGAGGTCTTCACTCTCTATATTTCGGGCCGTGGAATTGCTGGCCGAGGAAATCGGTAAGAATACGGAACTCGAAAACTTAGGCTTGGAAAATTGACTTGACAATGCAGTGAAAACTACATAACTATTCACAGTTATAATAGTCAATAATTACTTACCAATAGATTCTTTAGGGCGATGAAGACACTCGGCGTCGACACTACTGCAATAACCTCGTCCTCGGTAATACCATCCAATAGTTGCTTCGCAAGCAATGTGGCTGTCTCGTCCGAATACTGGTGCATTCAAATCAGCCATTCCATCTTTTCAACTCTAAACGCTGTAATAGATAAATAAAATTTGCAAATATTAGAAGCTGGAAGCTCGAAAATAGAAGGTATACCCAAAATTGAGACTTGTTCCAGTCCTCGGTGAAGAGTTCCATAGATAAGGGCTGGGAGTCAACGTGCTCCTCCTCGGCGGCCGTCTTCAGCTTCTCAAACTTTTCGGCGTGTGCATCGCGTTCGCCGTAGAACTCCTGCAGCGCAGAAAGCGCATGAGAAGAGAGAGTTCTGTTGAGAAATTAGTATAATATCATTGAATGTAGATACCTATGCAAAACTGAGCTTTCAAAAGAACGGTCATTTCTGTCCGCCTAGTACCCAGTAGCTGGCTCACTTACATTGGTTCGTCGTCGCTATCGGCCATTTTGGGAAGAAATGCATTTGATTTATTGTCGTTTATGAAAGGACGGGATTTTGACTAATAGTATGACCCGAGTTGAGTTTTTTGCCTTATACTTTTTTTACTTGCCTGACCGTTGGGCTCTACCCTAATGTTTCTTGGAGCACGAAAATCTTTACCGATTGCTTAGCACCCAACATACCTAATAATTAGTAGAACTCAGTAGAATTTTACTAACATAAAAACTCCAACACTACCTATACTAACGAATCACCGACACTACAACACGATGCCACTTCGGAATACAAAATATTCTTATAATACTGCTCGCGATTCTTTAATCAATGGAAAGCTACCAAGTTTGGTATATATGTATATGTACAGTTGCAATATGGCTTGCCTTTTCTAGGAATCGCATGGTCATTGTTATTGTGGAATTATATCTGTGGCTCGTCCATCACATGAAGGTATTTTCTGTTTTCCTCCTTCTCCTTCTCCGTCGCTGGAGGGAGATCGTAGTGTGTGTTGCCACGCAGTCCACGCTGTTAAAATTGTTAGAATGTCATATTCATTTGGACTAGAGGATTAAAGTAAAGGATACTTACTAGATACTCATATGTGAAGTCTGAGATTTCACCTGGCGTGATTCCTAGATCGGCAAATGTCTTTGCTGTCTCGTCAATCTCCTGATCGATAAATTCTCGGTCTACGTCTTCCGCCGAAAGTACCGGGAACCAGATGAATCGGTTCATCAAGTGGGCTATCGGCCTTATGATGGCCTTGGGGACATTGATGTGTCTTCGCTTCTTGTAGATCTCCTTGTCAACCAAATCGGAAATCTCTTTTGTCGAGTAATTCTTAGGACCATAGAGCTCAAACGTCTGACCGGCCGTGGTATCGTCATAGAGCATAGCCTCCAGAGCTTTACCAACGTCGATTACCTGCTCATGTTAGCTATTTGTGCACGATCCTAACATATTTGCCATGGCAAAAACGTACGTGAACAGGCCAGTATCTTTCCTTCATGTGATTAGATGTAAATATGTTGGTAATGCCGCCTAATCGGAGAAGAAGTCTATCCTCATAGCCAAATAAGGGTGCCGGCCGTACGATGGTGGTTTCGGGGAAAATGCTTCGGGCGACCTTCTCTCCTCGGCCCTTGGAAGCGTAGAATTCAGAAGGAGAGTCAGGGTTTGCGTTGTAGGACGAGACGTGGATGTAACGATCGACATCGTACTTGGCGACAGCTTCGACAATGCGCTCGGTTCCCTCGACGTGGACGTCATCCAGGGTGAAATTTTTGGTTGGGTACTCCCGCCCGATGAGATTGTACACGGCGTCGGAATGACGAACACTCGTCTCGATAGACTCGGTGTTGCGTAAATCGTATTCGACGAAGGTGATACGACCTAGATCACCAGCAACCTTGAGATGGCGCTTCTCCATCTCCTCTCGGAAAGGGATGACGACTTGACATCCTTGACGTGCTGTGGCTTGTTGTTAGGTATATGGAACTATGTTGTACTCCATGCACGTCTCGTACCTAATCGGTTCACGATATATCTTCCTAGCTGTCCCGTTGCGCCAAATACTGTCGCAGTGTGGCCTATGTAATTCGTTAGGTCCGGAAGAGTCAGGAATGGTTCGTGGTGGTTGGCGGATTACCTCCGAGAGATGATCTGTTAAAAACAAATATGTTAGTGTCAAGTCCATTGGTAGAAGAATAACAGCGACAACTGACCTTCCACCTTGAACGCGAATAATGGGTTTGCCGGTGCGGGTTACCGTGAGGTCGGAAATATGGGAAAGGCTTCTGGCTTGGGTCAGGTTGAAGGCCAGCTTTCGACTAGACCGCACCGCGGTAGGAAAGGAAGCCATTCTTTCTCGAATCCGAGGTGCAAAGAATGACGGGACCTTTCCAATTGCAACGGAGTGAGTTGGTTGATTCTAGGTATCTTGGTGGGATTGAAGCTCTAAATGTCGTAACGGGTCAAGCCACAGGGAAGTATTGGTCAAAGCCAATGCGCCTGGCAAGATTGGTTGATAGTAGAAAGTCAAGCCACAATATACTATTAGGTAAGCTAACAAGGAGCGAAACTTAGGAAATGGGGCAGCTGGAAGCTAGAGGGTACAAAGGTACATGATTAGTTTGGTGAGGAAGGTACCACAAGGACAGGCTGCACACCAGCCGCGTATTGATTGAAGCTTGAGAACGAGCTTAGAAGCTTCCGTCTTTCACCTTAGCAGCTACGTCCCAACTTAACGAAAGCACAACGATACCAATTCCGAATTTATCCTTGTCTACACCTTTCAACTTAGTTCCTATCACAACTACACCAAGCCAAAAAAGGATAACGAAGAATAACATCATACCATGAACGTCGACACTATTGCCGACTTCCTCGCCGACCAGCGGGACGAAACCCCGGACGAGCTCCAGTATCTCATCATCCAGTTCGAGAATTACTGGGAACGCAAGTTATGGCACCAACTCACAGACGCTCTGATCGAGTTCTTCGCCAACCCCAAGAGCGAACCTCAACGACTCAAGTTTTATAAAGTATTCATATTAAAGTTTGCGGATAAGATCAACCAGCTCAAGCTCGTCGACTTGGGTCTGAAGGCAGCTACTCAATGTAAAGGTGAATATCTACAATATCTAATTACACATCCCCTACTAATATCTGAATAGACGACCAAGAACGTCTGACTTTCCTCACCTCCCTCGCTAAGAAGGTCGACAACGAAAACTCCCAAGATGCCTTCGTTTACGCCACCGCCGCCGTCGCCCGTGTCGAGTTAGATCTGCGAGATCTCGAAGCATCCCGGAAAAACCTTGACAAGGCCGAGCGCATCCTGGACTCTTTCGACAGCGTCGAGACCAAGGTCCACGCTGCCTTCTACCATGTCAACGCCAATTACTACCAGGCTAAGGCCGACTTCGCCTCGTATTACCGCAACGCCCTCCTCTACCTCGCCTGCATAGACCTATCGTCGCTATCCCCCGACGAGCGCAAGGCTCGTGCATATGACTTGGGCATCGCCGCCCTTGTCTCGGATTCCATCTACAACTTCGGCGAACTACTCCAGCACCCCATCCTCGCAGCCCTAACCGGTGAAGTCGCCTGGCTACAGGAGCTACTGCTAGCCTTCAACCGGGGAGACCTAGCGGCCTACGACGTCCTATCCGGCCACATCTCGAGCAACCCTCTCCTAAAAGAGCACGTCGAGGACATCCGCCAGAAGATCTACCTTGCAGCCCTAACCGAAAGCGTGTTCCGGCGGCCACCCCACCAACGTGCCATGAGCTTCGGTACCATATCGGCCGATACGAAGGTGCGCAAGGACGAGATCGAGCACCTGGTCATGAAGGCCCTAAGCCTGGGTCTCGTGCGCGGCACCATCGACGAGGTGGACGAGCTCGTTAACTTCACCTGGGTGCAGCCGCGCATCCTCGACATGGGCCAGATCGCTAGCATGAACCAGCGCTTGGGCGAGTGGGGCGAGAACGTGAATAAGCTAGGCAACTGGATCGAAGCCACCGGACAGGATATCTGGGCTCCCTGATCTTGCTTTCTGGCGTCTGGGCAAATAGTGGACGAACATAAATGCTATGTAATAGGCAATGACTCGGAAAAAGGAGAGGCGGGGAGAAAGAGAACATCTCTCTTCCTGAGCTAGCTAGATAGGTAGTCACGTCTCTAAACGGGGTCTGGGCCTTGTATGATAGATACTAATAGACGACATGCGGTCCGAAGAAGAGGACTGAAAGTCTTGCTATAACGCAATTGAGTTCATTGAGACGTTGACAAAGGACATCAGCTTCCAAGTACTGGGCGTGCTATGATTAACGTTCTACGTAGTTGACTATTGCGATCAATTGACTTACCTATTCTACGCTCGAGTTGTAGAAAGCAGACATGTATATCCCCTTGCCGAATACGATATTAACGGTGCTACTCGGATGGCATAATCATTCATGCAATGAATAGAAGCCAAGTACTTCAAAAACGGTAATGGTATCTTAATTCTCAGCTACAGCTAGGTAGTCTTCTAGCAATTCTAGCACCAAAAGCCTAAGCTCTCGTTCGTCAGGTCAAAGTATGCCTCCTTCTACTCTTTGCCAAACCTCAACGTTCTCTACCAATTTTGGTAGCCATGACATAACCAGTACGCTGTAACTATGCTTGCTAATGATCACCTTTTCTATCTTCCCTCCTTCCTACCGTCCATAAAACCAGATCAAACTATGCCTATGCCTTTTTTCCCTTCCCTCCCGCCACCTCGCTTGGCTGTCCCAGCACAACCAGACACCCGACAATCCACGCGGGCCACCAGACGCACCAGATGACAAGCGGGGTATACAAACCCCAAACATGCCACCCGAATGCGGCTTCCTCCAATACACTACTGACCCCCACACCCGCGACCGCGCTCCCAACCAGCAGCACCGTAAACGGGCTCAGAGCGTGCAGAAGCAAAGCTTGCGCGTACCGGGCCGTGGGGTTGCTGGGCCAGGGACGGGTGAATGACAGCGGGGAAGACAGCAGTCCGATGAGGAAGGCGAGGGCGAAGTTGAGGGTAGCGAGGGAGGAAAGGAACATGCCGAGGAGGAGTAGGGAGAAGGATTTGATGAGTTGGTACTGTTGCGTTGTGGGCGGTTTGCTGATGCTATTCGTCAAAAAGTAAGAGGCGAGATGGGGGAAGGCGACGTTCAGGAGGGCGAATAGTATGAAGATTGGAGTGAGGAGCTGGAATTATTGTTAGCAAGAGGTTGAATAGAGTGTGATGGAGTAGGGAAAGGGGTAAGAACTTACGCTAGATGGCGTCTGGTTAAAAATGAAGAGCGGGACGACACCTATGAACTGGCAGCTCGCAACAAGGGTAAGCGGGAGCAGAGTCTCTCGTTCAATTGCTTCTCGCCCGGCCGTCGTCAAGACTGGCGCTTCCCCCTCCCCCTTCGCCTCGCCATCCTTCGCCTCTCCCTCTATCTTAGGTTTTCCATTACTTTCTTTCTTCTCGGTCTTCTCAACCTCCTTATACCCGCTCTTGACCCATAACGAAATAGCCATAATCGTAAAATTGGCCGCAACCAACATTGCGCTGGGGAGATACGTGCCAATACTCACGAACCGATGCTTGTGGATGAGCAAATAGAAGAAAAAGCTCTGATGCAGCTTCTCCAGTAAATTGTTTAAGCTTCGGAACATGCCCTCGACCAGTCGTCCTAACCCCATTTCGTCATGCCACCCATTCCCTACCGGTTGCAAGGTTACGGCATCGACATGGTACGGGATGAAGGAGCTATGCGGACCGGACGCATGTCCCAGCGCCTGCCGCAACATTCCGCGCAGCACCGTCTTTAGGTTATCGTCGTATTTCTGGCTGTGTTTCCACATGCGCTGCAAGGAAGACTCCATGCCCATCTGACCACTCGCAATATTAACAACCGAGTTAATCAGATCCAAATTCGGCAGCTGTCCGTTAACGCCATCATACACAATATGCACCGATTCGAAGCGATTTTCCTGCGCATAGTCAAGCGCGATGGCTCCCTGCAGAGCGCCAGACTTGATGGGAAGCGAAGCAACACTCGCCGGGTCATGAGCATCATGGTACGCATCAACCCAAGCCTGAGGCCCAGCCCTACTGTCAGGCGGCACGACAAGAATAATATCCTTAGACCACAACGACCAACGTCTGAAGTACCTGGTCAGCGCAAGCGCTAATGCCAGGCCATTGCGATTGAATTCCTCCTTCACGTTCTTCCAAGCAGCGACTAGGACAATAGCCTCGGTCGCGTCGCCTCTCGGGGCTTGTAGGATCGCATACACGTTCTCGCCGCCGTACGTGTTCCCTCCGGAGCTGTAGGTGTAATTCTGCCTGCCGACCTTAAGTCCGACGCCCTTGAATATCCGCTCGAGCTCGTCGTTAATCTCGACGTTGGTTTTGTTTTCCGTGTACAGCGCATCAACTTCGTGTCTATAGGCACGGAATACGTTTTGGTCGCTTCCGCCGAAGTAGGTATGGACCTGGCCTGGTAGTAGGGCATTTTCGCTGATATAGGTTCGGCGCGAGTATTGGTCGAGCGGGAGGACTAGGAGCCATACGACACCGACGAGAATGCATAAGAGCGAGATATATGGTGGGAGCTTGAGAAGTCGTGGGTCGCGGCGGAGGACCAACGCCGCAGCTGTATTTTGGGATTCTTGTTAGCTGATGTGATATTCTGAGTATTCTAAGTATTTCAATGCAATGCAATTCTCCATAAACCATAAAAAGTAACTTACAGAGTAAACGCGGCATGGCTTCTCCTCTAGTCTTTCAGGTCTTTTATCGCAATTAGTTGTGAACTGGCTACATTTAGTTGTAAGTGATTAAATTGGATGTGTTAATAGCCTACCTAGGTAGAGCTAAGTACAGCTAAGTAGATCGCGGTAGGACACGACCTGGAGCTTCCCGAGTCCCGTCACTTAAACTTTCAGGGGTCTTCAATTAAGTGCTACATTACGTAATCAGCCTTACAGCCAATTAACTTTTAAATGCATATCCCACAATGACATATGTAACTTATAAGAAATTTGAGGTAATTTGAAGGAGGTATCTCCTTTTTTAGATCAATGTTCCCGTTTATCACGAATAAGGGGAAAGTTAAATTCTGTTCAAATCACAGAGGCGATCCATAAGATCTAGGCGCAATATATGAAGGCATTTAAAAGGTCTATTAGTATACAGACGACCGACCCTCCTTTATCCTTCATACGAGCGGATGAGTATACGACCCCGCCACGATGATACTTTTATGAACCCTCCCCTAAACTCCGTATCATGCAATGCCTAGGCAAGAAAAAAAACACATATGCTATGTACAACCGCAACTTTCACTCGGTTCGTGACCTCTTTCTTCTAAGTGAGCCGTGGAAACCGTACTAAGGTCCTAATCTCTGCGTAGATCCTATCAAACCTAATGGCGTCGTCGAGCTGGTTGAGTTGGTTGTCGGCAATACACCGAATCGTCCGTATGTCTTCTGGTCCACGCTGACGTAGTGTGGTAATCGTCCTAATAGATTAAGGCGGCCTTCGATCCATCGTAGTGCTTTTTCAGGTGGGGATAGGAACTTGAGATAGCCCAAGCCAACTAGATAATCTTCGTTCAGTAACAGTCCGGGGGTAAAAGAGACTATTCAAGTCCACTCACATAGATAGCCCGTGCCTACACCACATAGATGGCCAACGAAACTGGTATTGGGGATGAGAGCCTCAACGACCAATACCAACAACAGAGGTGTTGTCCAAGTCGGGACATGATGAGTTCCTATCACGAGATAGGGGTTGGTTCGGTATGTTCGAATAGCCTCTATGCCTAGTAGAAGGAATACCCAAATGCTATATCACGCACCAACATGTCAGCATCAAGAACTCAATCGAGGGGTTTAGGGGTCGCATATATACCTAGCACCCATGACGGCCGTGTTTCCTCTTAGCACGAACTTTTCTATGAATATGTATACGAAGGCCGGTATCGTCGTTAAAGCTACCAGATTCGTTGTCGTCAGCCACGCTTCAACAAGTTACGATGAAAGGCTTAGCGAAATAAGCGCACTTACGACCGAAGAACAGCGCAAGCGAAGTCAAGGTCCCGAACTCGGTCTCGAATCTCTCTAGTAGCGGCGTCAAGGAGAGGATGTTGAATAGGGCGTGAAAGAAGTTGATGTGGATCAGAGGGAACGTGTTCACCCGGTACACTGGATCACAATCGCGTCAGTTAGCAAGTGGTCCGATCCAAATCAATTCCACACAGTATTAAATGCTTCCGAATATGGTTGATGGGGAATAACTGACTGGTCGTGATGCCCAACTCATCCGGGATCAGAGCGCCCCATTGCCGCACATCCCACGCAGACTGTAGACCGGCAAGCCAGAACGCCACCATAAGGACTATCATCGCGCGCGTAAACAACGGCAGCCGGAACACGTACGAGCGCGCACGCAACGTGTTGAAACCTTGTATCGTCGGCATCTTCTAGATCGGATTTGTTGTTGAAATTCTAAGTTCAACTATCCTAGAACTCGTCCGTCGCTCCCGGTGTATTAACTTCTAACGATTCGCACTCCTCGGAATCCGAAGCACCGAACGAGAAATTTGGTCGAAAGCAGCAACGCAGGATACGTCCTGCTAGACTTATAAAAGAAGTGTGCTGCCTATCCGAATCGCCATCGAAAAAAAGAAAGTTGGGAGGCGGTTTGGAGGGAAAAGAAAAAAGTTGGAGAGGAAGAAATGGACAGTCGAGTCGTGTGCTTTGCAACCGAAAGTCGCAGTTGCGCCTGCACATAGCCAGGTAACAGCCGTAATGGACAGGCAGACAGGGGTATTGGTATAAGCTACCGAAGATGACACGCTAGAATAACTGATCGGCAACTGGGCAGAATCTTATCGATAATTATTTTTACCAAATATGTAAATTCGGAAATGGATGTAATTAAAGACTACTTGTACTACCTACCTAGGTATGTAGTACGTACAGTTACGTACCAACCCCTTGATCCTCCCTTCTATCAACTCTCCTGGACTAAGTAGATGAAAGATCTACGCTAGATGCGCGTATAGCAGCGCCACTTCTAGGAAAACGGTCTCACCGACAATGTTTTAAACTTTCGTAAATTCATTTTGTACAAAACAAAACAGGTTCTAATAACGGCTCGAGTGATGTCACGACGGATTGGGAATATAACCATCCCATAAAACATGACATGCATAACCCAGCACCAGGACCCTATACACCCCTTATACGACAGTTCTAGCAGGCCTCCCCACAATGCGCCTGCGTTCTCCTGTTCCTTCCCTATATTACTAAGTTGGCTTAACCCATTATCTGGCGACGATTTCATTTTGAGGTACGCTTGGCCATCGTGTTCAACGCACTTCCGTTCTTGAACCACTCGATCTGAGCCTCGTTGAACGTCTGGTTCAGCTTAACCTCGAAGGGCTCGCCGTTCTTGGGGTGTACCCTCATCGTTAGGGGCTTGCCAACGGCTAATTCTGTGCAAAGCAGGTCGATCTAGATATGAATTAGTAAATCTAGCGTACAAGAAGTGAACTACAACGGGCGCGGGGGGGACTCACTCTGTCATCGGGCTTGATCTTGTCGTAGTCGGCGGGATCCGCGAAGGTAAGAGGAAGCATACCCTGCTTCTTCAAGTTCGTCTCGTGGATACGAGCAAAGCTTCGGGTAATGATGGCTAGACCACCAAGGTGACGGGGCTCCAAGGCGGCGTGCTCTCGGGAACTTCCTTCTCCGTAGTTCCAGTCACCGATAACAACCCACTTGATTCCCTTGGCCTTGTAGTCACGGGCAACAGCCGGAACTGCGTCCCACTCGTCGTTGGTCGAGTTCCTGACCTTGTTCGCCTCGCCGTTGGCCTCATTGATAGCACCGATTAACATGTTGTTGGAGATGTTGTCCAAGTGACCACGGTACTTGAGCCACGGGCCAGCCATAGAGATGTGATCGGTAGTGGTCTTTCCCTTCGCCTTGATCAGGATGGGCATATCCAAAGCATCCTTACCATCCCACGCCTGGAAGGGCGACAAGATTTGGAGACGGTCAGAAGAGGGGGAGACTTGGACGTTGACGGAAGCGCGGTCGGCAGGAGGTGCTTGGTAAGTGTTGTTACCCGGGTCGTATCCTCTGGTAGGGAGACCATCACCTGTAGGGGCCTGGAGTTGGAACTCATTGCCATCCTTGTCCTTTAGCTTGTCGGTTAAGGGGTTGAAGTGTAAGCTGCCGGCGATGGACATGGCGACGACTAGATCGGGGGAGGTGACGAAGGAGTGGGTGGCAGGGTTACCGTCGTTTCGGCCGGTGAAGTTACGGTTGTAGGAGGAGAGGATAGAGTTGGCCTCGCCCTTCTTGACGTCCCGTCGGTCCCATTGACCGATGCAGGGACCGCAAGCGTTAGCTAGAACAACACCGCCGAATTCCTCGAAGGTCTGAAGTTGGCCGTCGCGAGCGATAGTGGCGCGAATCTGTTCGGAACCGGGGGTGACAACGAAGGCAGCCTTAGCCTTCAAACCGTGGTCAAGAGCATCGCGAGCAATAGAAGCGGCGCGAGACATATCTTCGTACGAGGAGTTTGTGCAGGATCCGATCAGACCAACTTTAAGCTCCTCGGGCCAGTTGTTAGCCTTAACAGCCTCGCTGAACTTAGAGATAGGGGTCGCTAGATCGGGAGTGAAGGGTCCGTTGATGTGCGGCTCGAGCTCGTTGAGGTCGATCTCGATAAGTTGGTCATAGTCGGCACCTTCATCCTCGCGCAGCTCCTTGGCATAGTCGCGCGCAAAGTTACCAATGTCGGTACGCTTGGTAGCCTTTAAGTAGTCGTACATGCGGTCGTTGAAAGGGAATAGAGAGGTCGTGGCACCGATTTCAGCACCCATGTTGCAGATCGTTCCCTAAAACAACAATTAGCTATCTATTCTCTAGATGGGGTCCGTAATATGCAGTTGGGGAATTGCTGCTCTCGAAATATAATCAAAACAAGCAGTACTAGGACATTTGGTGGTACATACCATTCCTGTAGCAGAGATGCTGTCGACACCAGATCCGTGGTACTCCACAATAGCACCAGTACCACCCTTGACGGTAAGGATTCCTGCAACCTTCAGGATAATATCCTTAGGCGAGGTCCAGCCGTTGAGTTGACCAGTAAGCTTGACACCAATAATCTTAGGGGCCTTCAGTTCCCAAGGGAGGTTGGCCATGACATCGACAGCATCAGCACCACCGACACCAATGGCACACATACCCAGACCACCCGCATTGGGCGTGTGAGAATCGGTACCGATCAATAGACCACCAGGGAAAGCGTAGTTCTCGAGAAGGATCTGGTGGATGATACCAGAACCAGGTCTCCAGAAACCAATGTTGTACTTGGCACATGCAGAGGAAAGGAAGTCGTAAACTTCCTTGTTGATACTGACAGCTCGCTCAAGATCCTTAACCCCGCCAATTTGTGCCTCAATCAAGTGATCACAGTGTACCGTAGTGGGGTTTGCCACTGAAGGCATACCGGCAGACATGAACTGAAGAATAGCCATCTGAGCTGTGGCATCCTGACAAGCGACACGATCAGGTCGCAGTCTTAGGTAAGAGACACCCCGCTGGATATCTTGTCCATGTGGGTCGTCAAGGTGGGAGTATAAGATCTTCTCGGCGTAGGTTAATGGT
Source organism: Annulohypoxylon moriforme (assembly GCA_022695765.1). Lineage (NCBI taxonomy): Eukaryota > Fungi > Ascomycota > Sordariomycetes > Xylariales > Hypoxylaceae > Annulohypoxylon > Annulohypoxylon moriforme. Next base: position 101,921 of record MU403145.1, on the reverse strand, counting down.
CGGTTAAGACGGCCGCGAACAATAGCTAGGTTCTCAGACATCTTCTTGTAGTTAATGAAGTTGCTTTCTTCCCAGTTATTTTGCTTCACCTATTGTTTGCGGGAAATATCAGTCTCTGTTTTCACTTTTCGCCCGTGAAGTGGGCTCTTTGAGCTTTGCGACGACGACGATAATAAAACTTACCTTTCTGTCTAGAGGTGAATCTGTCACGGTGGCCATGCACCTTCGCAGGTTCATGCCAGTCATGACCCGCGACCGGGCAACATTGCCCAGGACCTGTCGAGTGGCCAACATGGTGACAACCGTGGTCCCGACGATAGCTGATTGAGGGGTTCAGACGTAACAGGATGATGTAGTGTAATTGCACTCTTAGGATAGCAGGAAGAGAGGAGATCGTCGAGAGAAAAACAAGACGACTCTAGGAACGAGAGTTAAAAAGGAATTGGTTCTACGAGGAAGAAGAAAAAAAAGATGTTGTGACGGAAGAGAAGAGAAAAAGGTGGAGAGGTTTTGTGGTTTGCGATTAAAGATGCAACATATCTATGTACCTCTGTGCCTGCTGGGTAACCTAGGCCACGGTACTACGGTACTACGGTAAAGGGAAGTTGCTAAATCCTACTGGTCGAAATGGCCGCTTAGGTGGCTACAGCTGGCCCAGGCATGCTGGGTATCAGGGAACTACAGGGAACTACAGGAAACTACAAGGGAGTATCAAGGAGTATCAGGGTACTTCGGCTAAGACGAAAAGGTACATCCACGGCCTACTCTGGCACCCGGCTGAATGGACCAATCACAGTGAATCCGATTACCTTCAAGTCAATTCTGTGACCTCACACTGCTTTTCTGGGATCAGCCACCACACCTTTGCGATAAAGAAAGCCACGCGATTAAACCGTTCATGTATTATGCAATCATTTCTCTATATCAATATTTAATTGAATAATGCAGTCGTCACTATTACAAAAGTTAGAATATTTATTTTGCGTGTTCATCCTAACCTGCTAACCCTTTGGAAACGCAAGGCTGTTTATTGGCTATCAAGTATGAGTGCCCAATGGAGGTACTACGGTTACGCTAAATATTGCAAAACGTCCGAATTTTCTTAAATTGGGCGGAATGTGAACGGACGAAAGCGGTTCTGAGGATAACCAAACCACATCTTGAGCTAACACATGTATTTCCGGACTTAGGCTTAGTTGCTTGCTAACCAGCACTTGTTTTTTTGAAGATCGCAAGTTTGTGCTGCGCAATAAAAGATGCATTTGAAGGTATCATGCAATCGGATTATTAACACAAGTACAACTCTCAATGTTGTTTTCATATACACATGTGCGCAACATTTCATTGAGACTTAATCAGCAACCCAATTGATAGGTTACGAAACTTTTTCCATGAGTTCTTGTAGCTCAAGCCTCATTGGGAGCTGAATTATCTATGACCTAGCTTCCCCCTTAATCCCTGCTCACCTTTGAAACCTTTAGGGCAGTAAGCGCTGCATATCACCTCCTTCAATCAGATGTCAGATAATTGAATAGCTAGGTCTTCTCGATGCAACAGCCTTAGAAATATCGCTATAATTGTAATTACAATTACAAACTCCCTTCGAACTATTGGTTAAGCCATTGAAAAGTTACGATAGTTCATAAAGGAAACATATCCTGAAGTACCTCGTTCCTGGACTCGAAGTACCTTGGAAATAACCGCAGGTACCATTTCATCATCTCAAAAGTATCGCCGCGATGCAGCGCTGAATCGCTTCAAAACTGCAAGAAGGTCCACATTTAGAGGTCTGCAGGTCAAATTCGACAGGCCGAGACAAATTTTGCTGAGTCTGGAGACCTGCTGTGTGGGTCTGAATTGGCCAATCGGCGGAAACAATGGAGACAAGGGGAAAGGGAGAATGCCCCCACGTTAAAACTTGCCTCGGTGTATGTTTGTCACCGAATCTGCGATTATCCATCGACTTTGGACGCATCGGCACGAGGGGATTGTTAATCATAAGCTTTCTCGTGACCAGACACTAGGCATATATCAAATATTAACTAGACATTTATATAAAATACACATTATAAGCCAAGTTCATGTTGGATATATTCGACTTCCACAACACATACATGTAAATGTTAAATTACATGATTGCGTTATTATAAAAACTTGCAGTGAAAGATTGAGATGACGACTGCAATGCCGCTCGCCCGGTCCTGCAAAGGCGGATGTAGCCGGATGATATTCGGGAGCGCGGAACATGTGAACCGTCGAGTAAGAAGAATGCACATGAAAGCTTTGACCACTTCTTACCTTTTGCATTTCTCAGATGGGATAATATTGGATGACTAAAATTGTTTGACCCCACCAAAATTTTTAGAAATGAGAAATCTCCAAATCAACTTATCTAATCGCCAAAAACGATACCACCTGCAGACACATTGCGACAACTACCTATCTTTTAAAAGAGTCAAGACGAAAGAACATATCACACCCACTCACTGTCATAGGCTCGACTGTTCCGACACATATACCACCGACAATGGGTGTCACCAACAAGCGCACATTGTCCAAGACTCGTCGAAAGACGAGGGATCTCGACCAAATCAAAGCCGACTTACGCTCACCAAAGCACCTAGCCCAATTCAAGGCAACAAAGGCACCAGAAGATCTACCAGATTTAGGTAAATGGTATTGTACTGAGTGCGCCAAGTGGTTCGAGAGTGAAGTGAACCTCGTGGTTCACAGAAAGGGAAAGCCACATAAGAGAAGGTTCGCATTCTTTCATACCAGCATATGTGGCATATAATATTGGGTATCTAGTCTAACACAAGTGATATAGGGTAAAGCAACTTCTCGAAGAACCATACACCCAGAAAGAAGCCGAAGCGGCCATTGGCCTGCGCACCGACAATCAAGGACCCGACTCGTCTGAGCGAACAGCCAGCAACGAGATCATCATGACATGAGAGATATAAGCCGTACCCGACGAATTTCTGAGGTTGACACAATAAGTGTCAACCGAAATTTTCATCACGATGCGATCGATCGAGCACATAGTTAGGCGCATTGCAAAATGTGCTGATATATCACAATGCTACCGAAAGGATTTATAATAAGACATCGAAGCTAAGTTGAGTTTTCAACTTCGCTCATCTTAGACCACGAGCTCTAGGTCTTACGAGTCCACTTGTGCGGCCTCTCCCGGTTCCACCTCGCCCCCTCGATTGCGTGCCGCCTCTCGACGTACCAGGGAGACGAGATTGACGAGTATCCGGAGTCGCAAACTTCTTGGGAGTCGGTTTTGAGACGGTCGGCGGATTCTCTACAAAGGATGTATCTGTAGTCCTAAACAAATAGTCAGAGTCATAGCTCAGAGCTTAAGACCGAATTCACCTACATAAATGTTGTCTCCCCGTCAAATTCACCTCGTTCTGTGCTTCTGGATCGGCCCGTAGTAGGCGGTGGCTGCTCCTCCTCATTAAGTTTTGCCCGACGGAATGATTCGGGGATAGGACTCTGTGATTGTAAAGGATTAGACACTGTAAGATTTATCGGTATATATCAGTTGCTTACCTCGGGAAAATCGACGCAAAAAGCGTTCATGTTCAGACCATATAAGAAACTTGCGAAGCTCTCGCTAAATCGGGCAAGACTTTCGTGCATTAGTTGAAAATGCATCATGTTCGCCTCCAAATCGGCGACTGCATCGGAGAGTTCAGCGAAAGCGGGTTCAAAGGTGTTCAGCGGAAAGGGTTCGCTGCCCTCAACGCTACGCTGGGCGGATTCGCGGAACGAGGAACGGGAGGAGGGGCGGAGGGGTGTTGTCGGCCGCGATCGCGACGTCGAACGCGGTCTTCTAGCGCTATCGTGGCCTTCGTTTCCTGACATCGTCTTATCTTGAGATTTGTTAATGATGGGCTGGTGTCTGTCGAAGTATAATAATCTACTACCTTAGTCGATTATCAACTGGTATGCACATTAAACCTGGACTAGACGCTGTGGAAAACAGTAGACTCGCGATTTATTACAATTGATGGATTTCTCAAATAAATCGATCCTTGGCAATGGATCCACTATCTAGGAGTACCTAGTCCGCATGGTGGGGTAATAACTTTGCTACTTTGTATGGAGCACGTGCCACACTACTGCTTGGATATTTCTTTCTGGGGCTGAGAAATCCAAAAGTGACGTAAACCCCTCTATTTCGAGGGAATAGAGGAGGAACGGAAGCGTAAAATGCGCGACAGCTCGCTCGCATACTTCCAGGGCTTAGGTAGTAACGATATGGTATGCCTTAGGTAATCGTAATCTTCTTACTTTAGCTAACTATCCCTACTTTGTTAGCCGACAAGGACAGGATTCGCTTCTTTTCATTATTTTCAATCTAAATATTGAATCCTGTTTTCACCATTGTATTGTGTTATACATTCCTAATTATCACCTACTTGCTCTATAGATGTGGCCAATTCCTAGTAGACATCTAGTCAGTTAAGCTGTAAAAACTCGACCTCGACTATTCTTTAGACCCAAGACCTAGAACATAACAAAATATTTATACAAAAAATATCCAGCACAACTACGTTAATCTATAACTAATTCGGCGCCGACTTACTTAGTTTAGTCTCGTATGCGCTTTTTGGTTTGCGAGACCGAATACGATTGGTTCAGGTGGCTCAAGAAGCAAGGGGATCTGGGAGATCAAGGGGATGCAACAATTATTTCCCTATTAGACCCTAATACACCCTACTACAACGTGCATAGTATCAGCGCATCCGCTTCCGCATACGTCAACCCCGGCTGCCCAGAAGGTCCAACCTCTCTTAGAGCTCTCCTCTAACATTTCATTGTCTGAGGTAGTGTTGACTCGCATCCCATCAGCAAGTCAACTTCTTGCGACAGGCCTTTTCCACGTCTTAGGCCTAAGACAACCCGTACCAACCTCATTCGTAGGCTGGAAATCTGGAAAATCTGTGCTTTGCGCTTATACGGCGATAAAGCGGCTCGGGTCCTCCGGACATTAGTTGCGCCCTCTTAGCATTGTCTTGGACCTTATGAGAGCACCAGCGTCTCGGGCGCCGCAGCCATTTTTATTCTCCACAGCTCCGAGACTTGGTCTTATTATTACTCGACTTGCTGGTCGTCCAAAATCTATTCTGCATTCATCTTCATTTCGTGCTTCGCACATCTTGCGCGCATTCCCTAGCCCCGCCCTCCTTCTGACTCGACCGTTATCGTCATCAAAACTTGCACTGCCCCGCGGGTTTCTATCGCAACGCGATATTTGCGATCGCAAAACTTGTCAGCCATTGCTTACTTTCCAAGCAAGAAAAGCGCATTGCGAGAAACGAGAATTTCCAGAATACAGCTACAGAAGCCATCGGATCCTAAAAAGTCAAATTTTCTCTGCGCTATATATTCTACCTTTAGTCGTATTCGGTTCCTTCGTATTTTTCGGTTGGGCCCCTTTTAATTCTAAACAGCAACTAATCGCCGAAAACCTCGCCGGAAACTACTCCGGCACAGAGGTTGAAGTCGTAATGGAACAACTTCCTGGCAGACCGGGGAACCTGACCCCTGAACAGGATGAAAAGTTGCGCAAATTCTGGGAGATGTTTTTGCAAGTATGCGGCGTGCTTGGCGATGATGCCGCGGGCAATGATACGGAAACCGCTTCCGAGACTGCGTCGCGAACGGGAACCAAGGAATCCGAAAAACCTAAGAAGAGCCGGATGTCTCTATTCAAGAAGAAAAAGGATAAGGAAAAGGGAACTACTACGCCTACCAAGATCGCCGCAATGGAAAGCCTCAAGGAAAATGACCCGGAAGACAAATGGGGCGAAAACAAGGCTTACCTCGAAACTTTAGCTACTCACCCCCCAGAACAGATAAGAGCTACGATCTGGTCCATGGTGAAGCATGATCACCCTGACGCACTTCTCCTACGATTTCTAAGAGCTCGAAAATGGGACCTGCAAAGAGCACTCGTTATGTTGATGTCGACCATGAACTGGAGATGTTCGGATGCTCACGTCGACGATATAATCATGGCAAAAGGCGAGGAATTCGCCGCCGTTAACGAGAAGAGCGGAGATGCGAAGAGCAAAAAATTGGCCGAGGACTTTTTAGCTCAGCTGCGCATGGGGAAAAGTTATTGTTATGGCGCCGACAAGGCAGGAAGGCCTATTTGCGTCGTCAGAGCTCGCCTACATAAGGCAGGCGAACAGTCAGAGGAAGGCCTTGAGTTGTTTACCGTTTACCTGATTGAGACGACACGGTTCATGCTAAGCCCTCCTGTGGATACTGCTGTGAGTGTGTCATAATGCGTCTAAAAAGCCAAAGCTAACATTGGCAGTGTGTTCTATTTGACCTGACCGGATTTTCATATGCCAATATGGTGAGTAAGACAAAATTTTGAACTAAACCTCATGGAAGCTAACAATCGATAGGATTACACGCCAGTCAAGTTCATGATTAAATGTTTCGAGGCAAACTACCCCGAAAGTCTTGGAGTCGTCCTCGTTCACAAGGCCCCTTGGGTCTTCCAAGGTATGACACCCAGCTAGCCTTTTACTTTCGCATTCTAACCAAATATCAGGTATCTGGAAGATTATAAAGGGGTGGTTGGATCCAGTGGTCGCAAGTAAAGTACACTTCACAAACAACCTCAAGGACTTGGAGGAGTTCATTGCCACGGAGAGGATACCTACCGACCTGGAAGGCGCATCGGGTTATTCTTACAAGTATAAGGAGCCGATACCAGGGGAGAACGCAAAAATGAAGGACATCGAGACTAAGGAGAAATTGCTTCAGGAACGCGAGCTCCTATATGAGGAGTACGAGAGCAAGACTCTCGAGTGGATCAACGAGTCGGATGCCGGGAAAAGGGCGATTCTTCACGCAGAGCGGGATGCCGTCGCTAAGAATCTAAGAGAGCAGTATTGGCGTCTGGACCCTTACATTAGGTCGCGATCGTACTATGATAGGGTGGGCGTCATCAAGCCGGATGGAGGTGTCGATTATTACCCTTCGGCGACTGCCCCGGCCCCTACGAATGGAACGGCAGCGGCGATTGCCGCGGGAGAGACAGCTGCTAGTGACGTTGACTGAATAGATAATGGGTGGCGTAGTGTAGAGGAATAAAACAAAGACCTGGTGCATGGGAATGGGCAATTCGCATAGAATAGGCATTGTATAAATATTAGTGAAATGGATCGGGTGGAATTTCATCATTACCTAGTCTTTTTCCATAAGATGAGCCCTGCTGTGAATTGTGCCATATTTTGAAGATCGATTTTGTTAATTTAGGTGAGAAGCTACTTGTTTGTAGCTATATAAACACCACAGCTTCTAGAATTCAAGGTTGTTTTGATCTAGTTACACTTTGGGCTTGATATCCTCGAAGAGAGCCTTCAAGGCTGCCATGTCCGTCTCTTTCTGAGGCCAGCCTACTCCGAGTCCTTCCGCCTCATTTGGCTTGGGGATCTAGTAATTTTGTTAGTAGAGCGAACAACAAATGGGTGTATCAGGAATGTGTTATTACCATGTGGAAGTGAACCTGCAGTTAGGAATTGAGTTAGTCAACTTGTCTCTTTTTCACCAAGTCGCCTAGAAATTGAGAAGGGGAGTAGACTCACGTGGTCAACGACTTGATGGGCAATGCGGCCGTTATTCTGGAGGAGGTTCCAGTCTACAGCGCCGGTGGCGGTGGCTAGCTTCTTGACCACGGGTAGGACTTCACTTAGTTGTTCGTCCGGGATATCGGATAGTTTCGCGCCATGGAATTTAGGGATCACGAGCTACATATTTGCGAGAATTATGTGAGTTAACTGGGCACTTTAAATCATTCGTAGTCATGATTTCTTCTTGGGGTATGAGGAGTGGCGTTGGCTCTTACAGCATGGCCCTTGCTCAGAGGGTTGATGTCAAGGAAAGCGAGGGTCTTGTCACTTTCGAAGAGCTTAAAGCAGGGTATCTCCCCTATTGTAAAGTCAGTCGATTAGTTCTCATGGAGGCACATTGATAGTTATATGGATGAACCATTGAATTGCCAGGGTAGTTCAAGTGATATTAACATGAATTTAGAAACACTTGCCCTTAATGATCTTGCAGAAGATACAAGCGGCCATCTTGGATGTCATTGACTTGCAGGTACTACTTAATTAGGTTGATTAGGATGGATACGCGGACCTTGATGGCACTTTGGAACTGGATATAAAGGCGTAATAAATATAATCCGCGTTTGTTACTCTCGCCAGAATAATGGATTGTTAAAAAGCTCACCATTCGGCTTCGCAACCAGTTACAGCTTAAGACGTCACATATTAATGGAGGGGCTCGGAGCTACCCCGCTATCCCGCCAGACGGGTCGGGAAATTGTCGGTAAGAGATGGTACGCCATCTTTATGTTTCGGACTTGAGCAGTTATGAAATTTATACGGTATATCAATCATCTATTAAAATGCATTGAAGCTAGCTACCTAGTACTTAGAATATCCGGTATAGAACCATGTATATTCTTGTATAAATGTGCGTATGAATAGGGTAGTGGACAGATGAAGTATCTACATGGAGGGGAGGAAAGGAGTGGGGGTTTTGGGAATAGCTTCGGTTATCTACGTACGTAAATGACGTACTAAAAATCAAGTGGAAGAAAAGGCACGGTTCAATGATACTGTTGTACAATGATAAAAAGTTAAAAAGGAATGCTAAGAGGTGTAAAAAAAGAATGCAAAAATTTTGACAGACAAAATTGAATCTGGGACTCCCAGAATAGTGTTTCCAAAGATTAGTGTAAAGGAGCTTTTTGGGTTGCGCAAGGTTGAGTCAGGTAAAAGGCATGAGTCAAGTACTTTTAGGCAATCCCGCTCCTGAAATCTTCTGGTCCTTATTTACACTTATAAACCTGAACATGGTTGGACCAATCAAAATTTGTGGCCAATGCGACCAGCACACCGCTTCAACTGTGGACAGTGACGAGAATGGGACTTTCTACACTGTAACGAATTCTATTCTCTCGCAAATAACCCCAGAGTAGTTCCGAAAAGGATAATTGCTATCAGTTTCAGGGATCCGTACATCTTACACAGGATAGCCTTGATATCTCTTGACTGAGATCAGCCTTCAAATTACTGATATTTGAAATATGTGAATAATCTGGTAAGTCTTCGGTTCAATCCAAACAATCAATATTCAGAGCGATTCCATGCACAATGCCGTCCTACCTTTGCTATGGATTGAGGTCTTTTAAGTTCATGGAGATGCAAGCTATCGACCCCCGCACTAAAAGCCCTGGCACTCACACCTACCATTACGAAGAAGAAAAGAATTATATCAGGAATGGGGGGCATGTTTCTACAAAATCCATGAAGACGACAAAAAATTGTTCTCCAGGAACCAACCGGGATCGAACCGGTGACCTAAGGATAGTTGTGTAACTGCAATCCTTCGCTGTGTCTTGTTAGTGACGATGCACAGAAAGTAAGGATGGTTAGAATGACTGACCTCTACCACTGAGCTATAGCTCCAAATTGATTGGTTGAGGTGGCGACTTTTAAAGTATACTATAAAGTAAGAGGGCCCTTAGTACGACCGGTACGACGTACCTAGTGGCTTGTCGGAACTCTCGAGACGGAGAAATAGGCCGGGCAAATAGCATTGCGGATAGGGTCCCGGATAAGAGACCGGCTCATGCATTACTTGTCCTTAGGGGGAAAGGGTTGGCGGATATCGCTTACGGCTAAGCTTTGGAAACGGCCATACATTTGGAGAGGAAAGAGCGTAGTGTAAAATTCATCGAAGAAGATTGAGTTAAATAACTCGAAGTTAGATAGGTGCAATCGTGAATTGAGACTGCGACTATTGTAAAATTTGGTAAAATATAAGTATCTCTAATAACTAAACTTTTGAAGGCCAGAGCTGGTTGATGCTCGGCTTATTATGAACTCCCTTGTAGTAAATTGGTATTTCACAAATCGTAACCCATCAAATCATACTAGACTTGTAATAATGTCTAGCCATCATATCCATATGTAAATTGAATAATATCGTCGAGGGACCGTAAGACAGCAACGGGACCGAGTCCTTTAATCTCCAAGTCGCCGTCTGCTCACAGCCCCAAAGCCCAAACTCCTCCCAAAGAAATGACCATTCTATGGCTTTACCATAGGTATCCCCTGCGCCTTTAGAAACTCCACCGCATCGTCCATCCCGAACGGCGCGTTAAACCAGTGTCCTCCGTCTGGGTACTCGTGCCACTTGACATCCATGCCAAAGCTCGCGAGCCCGTCCCGAAACTGTTTCCCATACTCGACAAACACAAGCGGGTCATCCGAACAATGTCCAAGAAATACCGGCGTGTTTTTTACCAACTCGTCGCTCTTGCTATCCAGAAACTCCTCCAACCCTAGGACCTCTCTCGTCTCCTCCAGCGAACCGCCGGGAAACGGTAGCCAGGCCGAAAACCCCATGAGCCCGCATAACCTCGGCGGCCTCTCCCCTTCTGCATTCTCATCCGCATCCGCGTCGGCGCTCTTCTCCCCACCCACCTCCTCGCCCTCCACGCCCAAATGCAGCAAAACATGTGCCGCCGTCGCGCCCCCCTGACTAATCCCCGCCAGCACAACCCTATCATACCCGCCCACAGCCCTCGCCTCCCTCCTAACAATGCGTCTCACGCTTTCCACGCTCTCCTTCAAGCCAAAAGCCTGTAGCTCCTCCCTATCGGTCATATCAAGAATATTCCAGATGTCGAACCACTGGTGCCAGAAATCGCCCGTGGTCTCGACGAGGCTCTCCTCGGCCTGGGGGAAGACCCATCGCACGGACGGGAACTCGTCGATCAGCGTGCGCCCGCGCGAGTCCCGCGTCCACCGCAGCAGCGCGTCCGCCATGTTCTGCGACGTGTCGCCGCGCCCGTGCAGGAACACCACCGTGTGCGTGTGCTTGTGCGGCGCTAGCGGCGCCACCACCGAGCAGCCGAGCTCCATTTCCTTTTTTTCTTTCCCTTTTCCTTTCCTTTCCTTTCCTTTTTTTTTCTTGCCCTGCAAATTTCTGGTTCTATTCCCAATTCACCGATTTCCCGATCTTCTGCTTTTTTCCCGAAGTAGGAAAAATGAGGTACTTGGACAAGTATCGGTGAAAGATGCAGTACCTCAATTAGTATTCTTTGTTACCATGCACACTAAGTTCAGGAGGTAGTCGGTGCTTAACCAATCCACCTAATTAGGTAGGTAGCGGGCGCGCGACGGGCAAAGAAATGGAGAATCGGGATAGAAGGGGAGAAAGAGGTGTGAGATAACCCGCTTTGCATGACTCAGCCCCCTCTCCAAGAAAATGGAAAAAAAAAAAACTAAGGAAAAAAAAAGCCTCGATGCGCAACCTCGAAATGTTGCGTCGAGGCGTATCTTTTCTGAAAACGATCGGCAGACCGGCGTGTGCGTGTGGTATGGTAAGCTTGTTGTAGATGGGTATATGTAAAGTGCATGTAAGACAGGTAGGAAAGGTGCCGGCCGGCTGCGACCTTATAGTTTTGGGTCCATGTTGTCCATAGGATTCGCTTATCCCGGTCCTGTGCGCTTCGCCAAGCCGGAAGACCACGGAGATCGTCGCCAAAAGATGTGATTTTATATGTACGCTTAAAAAGATTGATATACCTCTTTGGTTAAGGTATGCCAAAAGAGGCTAATAGGTTATTTGGTGATGTCGAAATCTTTAAATGCGGGCGTGCGGTAAGCTGTACTTATAGTGATCTTGTACGGCGTATCAAGTTGAGAGAAATCGTATGCTAGACCCCTATAGGTTAGTTATCCTGTATACGAATATGTAAGTAGCTATTCAGGGAAAAGGGGGTATGTAGAATCTATAGTCTGGCTTAGATGTCTTGATCAAAATGGTTTCATTCACTCTATATAAGTACTTGTATGCCTGAGATTCTATAGTTCATCCTTCTTCGTTCTCGGCTCGGGTTCTTCAAGCGTTCTACTCTTGGTGTTTTTCTCTTCGCTACTGCCCGTAAGCACCTTCTGAGCGTCACCGTCTGCGACCAAACCTCTACGTCGTCGATCTACTGCCGCAATCTCGTCATCATATACGGTCCATTCCGGTACCTGCCTTCTAGCTCGATCTAGTTTTGGTTCCTTAGTTTGCGGGTTGTTGCATAGATCAATTGTTCGTGCTTCTTTTTGGCTCTCGTCACTACACCACGTCTCGCACCATAGCCACTCCTGGGGTAAGCTGTGGATCGGGATGACGAATTGCATATGATTGGGCAGATCTTGATCAAGATTGGAGAGGGAGGCCGGGTCGGCAGACAGTTGGTGATAATGCTGTCTAAGCCTGTCGCCGGCGGCGAGTTGCCTAAAACGGCGAAGATCAACAACGTAGAGAGCCGAGATGTGGTACGGGTTGCCACGGAGGTAATTCTTCCAGTAACCTTGTTTCCAGAAGCGGAAACCCTCCATTTCAGTCCTAGAATCGCACATAGGCGTGAATCCGTAAGGCGCGCCCTCTAAATCAAGATTGACAAGGTCCATCATATCTGTTCTCACAATCTGATCCGCATCGACGAAAATGACCTTGTCAAGCGATAGAGGGAATAGGACATCGAGGAAGAGAATCTTGTAGCCCCAGATTTCACGCTGCTTCTCCTTTTGCTGGCGTAGCCAGTGTGGCCATTTATACGTAACCATCTCATATTTGAAGCCGTACTCTTTAGCAAGATGAGGGATGAAATCTTTGAAGGACGGCGATAAGAATTGCTCAATGAACCAAAATTTGACTGTGTGGTTTGTATTCTTCATGACAGATACCATCATGATATTGAGCATGCGCTCGTAAAGGTGGCCGCTTGCGACGGAGAAGATATTGATCTCAGCATGTTCCTCGTCCGAGACAGATTTTGACTTAGGCTTTGATCCACCCAGAATTCCTTCGGCAAACTTAAGGCCGCGGGAAAGGATGTCTCCGCCAGTGTCTGTGCCTTCTTCGAGGACATCTTCGAGTTCCATGCCAGGTTTTCTCTGGAGCCGTGGGTATAATGTCGTACCTTGGAAGTCTATAAGAGCAACTTCGGTGCCTTCATCACCTGGAACTGCGTTATATCCCTTTGCACCTACGCTGATGATATCAAAAATCTCCGAGCTTCTCCCTTCTTTAAGGTGGATATTGTAATAACCGGGATTGGCCTTGAATTGGAAGTATCCAATGTTGGACATGATAATTGTGTCATCGAAATGGGGATCGCGCTCGGTTCCAAGCAGTAATTGCACACCACGAGGAGGACTGCTCGTACTTTCTCGGGAGTGACCTTCAATAAGAATATGTTCGAGTTCGTAGGTGGCATCCACATCCGTTTTGATAGAGCTAAGCTTTACATTATCTAAGTCATGAACGGAGTATTTTGCTGCTACTAGCCAAGCAGGTGGTACATCCATGCCTAGGTTGAGGAGAGCTTCAGAAGGAAGTCCTTTAAAGGTAGCGCCCAGGGGTCTGACCTTGCCGGAATCGTCAAAAGATGGTGCTGAGTCCAATATATATCGGTAAAATCTCTTGACAGGGAGTTCTTCAAGTTTCTCCTTTGGATTTAAGAAGATTCGCATGTAAACACCATCGAGCTGAGATAACACCTTCAGTATAGGAGCCCACTTTTGTCCTACCTCGCTGGCGGGATTGATCATAGCAACGAAATGGATGTTCGCTGTAGAAGCATCACCGACGTCGATCACCGTATGAGTCGAGTTCCATTGATCATACATGGTTGTTCTTAGAGTTGGGGCAGACTCAAAAATTCCCTCGGGCAGATCTGATATGGTAGATAAAGCCGTGACCGATGTAAGTTTCGCGGCAGCTAGAGGCCCTGAGATCTTGTCTGTTAGACCTAGTGCATCTACTGCCCTGTACACTGGGAGTATTCGTGCCCCTTGTTCAAATTCGAGAAGCAACTCGAAGTCGTTTTCCTTGAATGCCGAATTGGTAGCAAATGGGCCAACTACACGGCCGTTGAGGATAAGTAGCTGGGAACCTGGGAGGATGGAGGCGGCCGTTAAAAACCGCGACAAGGCAGCCTTATATCCGTCATCCCGCACATCAATTGCCCCTGATGTGAGGAGTTCTAGTGTTTCTAGATTTTCCACTTCTAGCAGTTTAGAAACGTCCTTCTTGAGCAACACATTGATTTCATGTGCACGATTAGACGATGTAGGATTGTTGATGACATCAAGGCGCACTCCTGGATTATTACGTCGGAATGATAAAGCTGACAACAAAAGATGTAGGCCTTCTTGGGAGCTTAGATCAGCGACAACGGTAAGAGCAGCCCATGTTTCCTTGCTGGTGTCTTCGCTCGCTTCGATGGTAGGGATTTGATCGAATAGATCCTTGTGCTCTGAATAAAGTTTGTTGACGTTTAAGACAGTGAGGGTATTATCACCCTCAGGGAAGATGTAGGGGTTGCGTCGGGTTGGTACACCCTCTAACAAGAGTCCCGGAATCCACGTTTCCTCGTCAATTGAGCCCATGAAAATCCCTTGTTGGACTAGCTGTAGATCGTTGCTCATCCTCATACTCATAATCTGAAGCCATTTATCCTGCCGAGGTATAGCTAACCCATTGAGAAATAGAGGAGGCACTTCGGTATCAGCATTGAGTCGTTCTACCCAGTGTCTGGAAAGTTCAACTTGTTTTGCATAAGCTTCCGACTCGAGGACTTCCTTGAATGGAAGGGGAGTTGCCTCGGCCTTTGGAGATCGATTTTTGATAGCCTTATCAAAACTTGCTTGCTCGGAGTGACCTCCTTTGCAAGACTCTAGATAAGACATCAAGCTAGCCAGCCCATAGTTCTCAAGGAGGTGATAGACCACTTTCGCTCGTTCTTCGGCTTCCTTGGTTGGTGTCAATGGGACCAGCCCGAAGCGGACAGGCAAGAGTCTTTTAATAAATGCTTGAAGTTGTTCAACGACTAAAGACAAGTCTTCCGGCTTGCTAAAATCAACTGGAGCAACTAGATTGAATATATCTTTGCGGATTGGAGGAATCTGCCCCGGGTACGTCCTTTGCATGAGCTATATAATAAATAATTAGTCAAATACGAAGGTCACCTTTGGTTAATATATGAATACTTACGCTCATGAGACTCTTAGGATAGTCAGCATATCGCTTGTCTTTCTCGATGTTGTTCAGCCAAATAATAACGCGGCCTTCCTCGATTTCGTCCCGCCAATCGAATCTACGAGGTTCATCGTCAGACTTGGCTATTGTCACTTCTCGGTTCCCTAATAAAGAAACAGCCTCTTTTCCGGTTAGGCCCAAATCTGTTACGCCTTCAATGAGCCTTCTTTCCCTTCGAATGCTGTCGACGAGATTAAATGGGTCAATTTGTCGCTCGATGAGTTGGACACCATTCATCCAGAAGACGTTCATTCCGGCAGGAACCCCTAAAGCCCGGTTATGACGGTGCTCCTTAACAAACGAGTCTGAAGCATTGTGAGCTGCGATTGAGGCAGAGAACTTGGGGAAATCCTGAGTTAACTTGATCAGGGTTTGGAAAGGGTCATCGCTCTGCATGATGAAAGAACCCGCCTTGAGTCCTAATGATGCCAGTTCAGAACTCGATAGTGGCTTTAGATCGGTAACCTCTTCTTCCCCGTCAAGTACAACCTCAGTAGGAGCAGGTTTGGTTGCCGAATCCGTCTCAGCTTCAGCATCGCGATCATCAATGACGATATAGTCCGTGCGTTTCAACTGGAGTTCTATCCCGTATCCGCTGACCGGCAGCGGCTCGCGCTCTTCGGCTTGACCAACACGATATCGAAGCCGATAACTAACCTCCCCTTTTCGTGCCATATCCGCCAGAGATTTGTGAAAAGAGCCGAATTCAGGCTTAGTGATATCCGCATATAATATCGCCTCAGAGCCAGTGCCCAAAGCACGATCAAACGGGAGTGACCGTAATTGCCTAGGATCATGTAAGATAAAAGTTGATAGGTTTGGAGATATAATACATACGAGTCACCTGTAATCTGCCCTTCGGCATGCGCAAGCGAAGCCGAACAATACTGCTTTCCATTTAGGAGTATCCACTCAACGCAGTCCGCTCTGGCTGTCCCTAGAGAAGGCGTCACTGCTGTATCATAGTATTGATAATGCGCCTCTATTCTCGGAGCTGCTGACCTCATGGAGAGAGCAAGCTTGAAAGTAGATAATGCTTCGGGGGTTTGCATATGGCCATCCTCCTTTAGAACTTGGAGGAACTTCTCATATAGTTCCTTATCCGTCTTTGCGTTTGTAAAGGCGCCGTCGGCGATTCGATCGAGGAGTGGGAAGTAAGACGTCGCATTCTCTCCGGCGGCCGTTTCTCTGGATTACAATTAGCTACAAAGCGTCATAGAGCCTATATGTATAGCAGCTTACAAAAGTTCAACAAGATACGGAGGTGCAGGAAATGCGGCTCTCATAGCAACATTGACAGACGGCCCAGCTACAACATGACCAGTGTTTAAGCAAAGTGCTGCCAGAAGAGTGGCAGCAAGGCCACATGGCAGCTTAAAAAGCCGTATCATGGTGTTTCGATATCGTCTATAACGCAGTGCGCCGGGCAAATATACACGAAATTGAAGAGGCAAGAAAAGATAGCTCCGTCGCAAGCTCTCGCAGGCGGCAGAGCTTTGGATTATGGAGTTTACAAAACCATATATCACAAACTAGTTCAAGGATGTTGCTCTGAAGTCATGGCGAGCGAAAACCACGTCGTTTGTCGTTTGTAAATGCAAAGTGGCTTTTTGTAGGTCTTTTGTAGGTCTGGACTTTTGTTAGGGAACTTATCCAAGCTTCCGTGTAAGTGAACAAATTGAAGAAGAATGCTGTAACGTAAATTGCCCAGGTGCATTTGAACACCTAGACGAATCAATGGAACTTGGCCAATTAGATTTAGCTAAATATTTAGAGTTGTATGAAACGGCCAATGGGATCAAAGAAATGGAGACCTGAAGCTCAGGGGTTCTATGTTAATGGTTGACGGTTTCCAGTAGAATCGAAGGTTAGAGCTGCGTTAGGTAAACTGCCCCTCCATGATGTATCTCATACAAGATCATGCATGGAGGTTGCTAGTGGATGGAAGTGCTCAGTACACTTGCAGTCCCGCTAAACGATAAGGATAATCATTATTCCGGCAGGGCACAATCAGGACAGCTGGAACTCTGTGAAGCACAAGCCACATGCAAGCACCACAACGGCTAGAACCTTGTCAGGAAATAATCCACCATTCTGCCAGTCCACCGTCACTTTTGGGGCCACGAATTGACTTATGTATGTAATTGCCTGAACAATACCAAGAGTTGGCGTCAAGACGATACTTCTTAGAGCCTCACAAGCTCACTTCCTGTCGCCATACACCATAATCTCCCACTTCTCCGTCGATCAATTCTAATATTCGTCACTCAGACTTGGCGCAACCCTTTCTTTTTCTATTCATGACCCAAGCTTAGGGGCTACCTGCTGCCTCTATCGTCTTCACAATGCAGGCCTCTTCGGGAATGCTAACAAAGGTATGTACCGTATACCCATTGATATACCTTAAAGTCCAGTCGCATACCTTTGAGCCAGTCACTGACACTCTCCGCTGCAGTTCGAGTCCAAGTCTTCGAGAGCGAAAGGCATTGCCTTTCACCCCAAAAGGTCGAGATCCCCTTCGATATACCTCTAACCGTCACCGCTGTTCGTTGCTGACCCTTAAGCGATTAGACCATGGATCCTCGTTTCGCTACACTCCTCCACGATCCAATTATGGGACTACCGCATGGGCACCCTCATCGATCGCTTCGAAGAACATGACGGTCCCGTTCGAGGCGTCGATTTCCACAAGACCCAACCCCTGTTCGCTTCTGGAGGCGACGACTACAAGATTAAGGTCTGGTCATACCAGACGAGACGCTGTTTATTCACCTTGAACGGACATCTAGACTACGTACGAACCGTCTTCTTCCACCACGAGCTTCCATGGATCATATCAGCTTCCGACGACCAAACGATTCGGATATGGAATTGGCAAAATCGGTCGCTAAGTATGAATCGTTATTGAGTCAAGATGTCAAGGGTAATATGTGCTGACACTAAGTTTAGTTTGCACGATGACTGGCCATAACCACTATGTTATGTGCGCCCAGTTCCATCCTAAAGACGACCTTGTGGTATCCGCGTCCTTAGATCAGTCTGTTCGCGTCTGGGATATTTCTGGCTTGCGAAAGAAGCACTCTGCCCCTACTTCTATGTCTTTCGAGGACCAGGTTGCCCGATCAAACGCTCAGCAGACCGATATGTTTGGCAACACCGACGCAATGGTGAAATTCGTACTCGAAGGCCACGATCGCGGCGTTAACTGGGTTTCCTTCCACCCCACGGCTCCGCATATTGTCTCCGCCGGCGATGACCGCCTCATAAAGCTCTGGCGATTTAGCGAAACCAAGGCTTGGGAAGTGGACACCTGTCGTGGTCATTTCCAAAATGCTTCTGGTTGCTTGTTCCACCCTCATCAAGACCTGATTCTGTCATGCGGCGAGGATAAGACTATTCGAGTATGGGATTCGCAGAAGCGTACTGCTGTCCAATCGTTCAAGCGAGAAAATGATAGATTCTGGGTTATCGCAGCGCATCCCGAAATCAACCTGTTCGCTGCTGGCCACGACAATGGTGTAATGGTGTTTAAACTAGAACGAGAACGCCCGGCTTCGACCGTTCACCAGAACAATCTTTTCTTCATCACAAAGGAGAAACATGTTCGCTCGTACGACTTCCAGAAAAATGCTGAAAGTCCGACTTTGCTATCCTTGAAGCGACTCGGTAGTGCCTGGGTTCCTCCTCGGACGCTGTCATACAACCCGGCCGAACGATCTGTTCTTGTCACATCGCCTGCCGAAGGTGGGTCATATGAACTCATCAATCTCCCTCGAGATGGTTCTGGCGCATTAGATGCGACAGATTCGAAGCGTGGCCAAGGAAATTCGGCAATATTTGTTGCTCGCAACCGCTTTGCCGTGCTCAACACATCTACCCAGACTGTCGATATTAAAGATCTTTCTAATAACACCGCACGATCCTTTAAACCTCCTATTGGAACTACCGACATTTACTTTGGTGGCACCGGAAATCTCCTCATTATCACTCCTACAGCCGTCCACCTCTATGATATTCAGCAAAAGAAGAGCATTGCGGAGTTGGCAGTGAACGGAGTTAAATACGTTGTCTGGTCTAATGACGGCCTTCATGCTGCGCTTCTGAGCAAACACAATGTCACGATTGTGACTAAAACGCTCGAACAAGTTAGCACCCTCCATGAGACTATTCGGATCAAGAGCGCAACTTGGGATGATGCGGGAGTTCTGCTTTACTCTACCTTGAATCACGTTAAGTATACCCTCATGAATGGCGACAACGGAATTGTCAGAACTCTCGACCAGACAGTATACCTTGTGAGGGTCAAGGGTCGAAACGTCTACTGCCTTGACCGTTCAGCTAAGCCCAAGATTCTCCATATTGATCCCACCGAATATCGCTTCAAGCTGTCCTTGGTTAAGCGTAACTATGAGGAAATGCTTCATATTATACGCACCTCCAGCTTAGTTGGCCAGTCCATTATCTCCTATCTCCAGAAGAAAGGATACCCGGAGATTGCGCTGCAATTTGTACAGGACCCGACGACTCGTTTTGAGCTCGCTATAGAATGCGGCAATCTTGACGTGGCTGTAGAGATGGCTAAAGAGCTGGACCGACCTAAGCTTTGGACAAGATTAGGAGCCGAAGCCCTGGCTCATGGAAACCACCAGGTCGTGGAGATGGCTTATCAAAAACTGAAGCAGTTTGATAAGCTTTCATTTTTGTACCTTGCAACTGGTGATCATTCGAAATTGTCGAGAATGGCCAAGATTGCTGAACACAGAGGTGACTTCACAGCAAGATTCCAAAATGCACTATATCTTGGCGAGGTCGAAGATAGAATACAGATGCTCAAGGAGATCGACTTATGTGAGTAGTACTATTTTAACCGTTGCCGCTATTTATTTACTAACCGATTTGTAGATCCCCTAGCATACATGACTGCAAAAGCCCACGGTCTCGAGGAGGAATGCCAGACGATCTTAGAAGCAACTGGTATCACTGAGGATCAACTGACGTTGCCTACTTTTGGCGAGAGCCTTACGCCCCCGAAACCAATTGTGCCAACCCACACGGCTAACTGGCCTACGAAGGCAACCTCGCAATCCTTCTTCGAGAAGGCGCTTGCCAGCCAACTAGAAGGCATAACTCTCGAGGATGAACCTTCAGCAGCTGCCAATGGATTTGGCGAGGAGGCTGCTGGTGAGGATGTTACTGCTAATCGGAACGGCGCCTTGGAAGCTGAGGACGATGAAGACGCGGCTGGTTGGGATATGGGCGATGACATTGCCCCTGAGGCCGAAAACGACTTCGTCAATGTCGAAAGCACAGATGCTGGAGGTGCCGGTAGTAGCGAGGCTGACTTATGGGCTCGCAATTCGCCATTGGCTGCGGATCACATTGCCGCAGGTTCATTCGAGTCAGCCATGAACCTTCTTAATCGCCAAGTTGGCGCCGTCAACTTTGCACCGCTTAAACCACGTTTTCTCGAAATCTACTCGGCATCGAAGACATTCCTACCTGCATCTGCTGGCTTACCTCCTCTAATTAACTACGTGCGCCGAACCTTGGATGAGACAGATCCTAGGAAAGTCCTACCTATTATCCCACGGGATATTGAACACCTCGCTACCAACGATCTTCACAAAGGATATGATACCATGAAGGCGAACAAGTTAGATGAGGGCGTGCAGATTTTCAAGGGTATCCTTCATGCCATGCTCGCAAATGCTGTTTCAAGCGAGACCGAGGTGGCGGAAGCAAAGAAACTTATTACCTCAGCAAGCGAATACACCGTGGCCATGTCGATTGAGCTTGCACGAAGAAAATTAGGTTCCCCGGATACCGTGAATGGTAACCCTGCTCTCCTTAAGCGAAGTCTTGAGCTATCCGCATATTTCACTATACCTAAGATCGAGGTTCCCCACCGACAGCTTGCCCTCCTAAACGCTATGAACCTAGCATCCCGGAGCAAGAATTACAGCTCAGCATTGAGCTTCGCCAACCGCATCCTAGCCAACGGTGGTGCTAACAGAATTCTCGAAAACGTAAGTTTTTTCACATATAAATAGTCTTTATCACGCACGCGGCTAACTGGCTTTTAATAGGCACGTAAGATAAAGGCGCAATGCGAACGTAACCCTCATGATGCGATTGAGATCGAATATGATCAGTTCGCCGAGTTTGAAATTTGCGCAGCTAGCCATACCCCTATCTATAGCGGTACTCCTTACGAGGAGTGTGCGTTCGACGGGTCCAAGTATCATTCTAAATACAAGGGCACTGTCTGCACAGTTTGTGAGGTGTGTGAAGTTGGTAAGCATGGCAGTGGGCTCAAGCTCTTTGTTTAGATGGATGATACTTTTGAAAGGCCAGCTACTGAGTAATGTTACGTGGTGGATTTGGCTTGATGGTTGAGAAAAAAAAGTCATTACTGCTGGACGGAAGGGGGTAGGGGCTAAAAAGATCACATTAGAAGCCTGGGACGAGGGGGTTGTCTAAATCAAACGTGTCCATGTCGTTGATGCAAATAAGTAGTAGTTATTGTGTCTGGAACAAAATCATGATGCTTCTCAGTTACAAGTTTTGATTGTTCACCTTCGTGTGTATGCATCCTCTACTCGTGCTTGCTGATATGAACTCCAAAAAACATCGATCTGTGGTTCCATTTATGCTAATGGGTCCAAAGTTTCTATTGGTTGATTTGTGTTTATTCGTACACAGGCTCATGATACTTTCTAACCGTGTCCCATCCACGGTGTAGTCAGCCTAGCATGCTCCATCTCTCATATCTTGTGGTATTATTAAGTCTATCGGAACTCCCATCCCCCGCGTAGCTCGTTAAGCTGTCACGTCACCATCCAACCTCGAATTTTTACCGCCTTGAGCCAGCCTAATCGTACTCGCTCTAGTATCAACTCCAGAGGATTGGTTTTGAGCCCTAGCCACGCTTCGTCAAATCAAACTAATTTAGACAATAGTCTCAAGCTCGCGAGCATATCCTAACGCATTCTCGATGGTCGTACGGCTGATATCCTTCCGACCGCCATCTTCCTCAGAACCTTCTTCTCCTTCGACGCTTGCAGTTAACGAAGGGAAGTAGATCTGGCCGTCACGGACGTCCCAACCGCGGTGGCGGGCGAAGTCGACAACGGCGCCTTCGGAGTCGAGGAATAGGAGTGATTTGGTGCTGCTTAGAGGGAGAGATGGGTAGGCGCGCTCGCTACTGGAGGCTATTTCGGAACGGATTTGGGATGTTAGGATCTGTTTTAGTTGGGTTAATAGGGCTATTCGTAAAATGATGTAAAAATATGAATATGGGAAGGGGAAGGAGGGAATGTCGGATAGAGACGGTAATATAAGCCAAGGAAAAAAAGTAAGATATAAGAACCTACCTCAGAGAAGACACTGTACTCCTGACTTGGTACCTCGCGGCTCTTCATCGCCTTCCATACGCGGTCGTAGCTCCCTTCCATCAACCACCGCTCCAGTTTAATCGGGTAACCCAAGAACCTGTCTCCCTCGATCTCGCCCGCTCCACCGCCTTCCTTCGCCCGCGTCCCTAGCGTCTCCAGTTCGGAGTGGAACAGTGCGTAGTTGCCTTGCGTCAGCAGCAGGAGGAGATACAGACCGGTGACCTTGTTGCGCTCGGCATCGTTTGCGGGCGTGGAAGGTATAACGGAGTTCGAGAGCTCGTAGAAGGGCTGCAGCTGCGAGACGTACCGCGTGAAGGCATCGGAGTTCTTTGCGCGGATGCTGAAGAGGGCGCCTTGTTCGTAGATATCGCGGGCGAGCGCGAGGTGTGCGGGAGAAGCGGCGGCTGGGCTCGGGGTGGCGGCTTTGAGGGTCAGGAGCAGGATCTTGGCTTTGGAGAGGAGCGTGTTGGCTTCGCCGTAGCTGAGGTCCGGGTTCGAGCGCAGCTGCGTTAGGATCTGCTGTAAGGTGCGGTCGGCCATCTTGGTTGGGCTCGGGGGCGTTGATGGGGTGGGTGGTAGGGATGTGGGTGAGGATGGGGTTATGGTGATGATGAGTTTGGGCTCGCTGGTCTCGTCGAGCTTGGGCTCTTTTGGTTTGGTGGGAGATGCTGAACGGGATTTCGGTGTGGGAGCTTTGACGAGCTCGGGTTTCCGAATTGTTCCTCCTGAAGATCTCCTGGATGGAAGATTCTCAACTACTCGAACTGGAAATGACGGTGATCGGTTGTGTTCGGAGGGAGTGAGGGATGACGATGACGATGATGATGTTAAATTTGTTGAATTTGGATTTGGATTTGGTGGTTTGGTGATGCAAGGCAAGCAGGCTGAGAGGCTGACGAACGACGAGAACCGACTAGACCCACTTTGGGGATTTGGGGATGTGGGTGTGGATTTCCTCCTAGCTTGATGCCACAGGTGGCTTGAGCTCCGGAAGATATTTGTGGCTGGAATGCCAAGAGTTTCTGACACCTTCATTCTTTCCTTTTCCTTTTCTTGATTCTAAGTTTCTTTCCCTTTTCACATTAGATTAAGTCCGATTTACCGTTACCCGATCACCGATCACCTGTTACCTCTTTTGGAATATGGAGATGTGGAAATGGAGAATCACGAATGAAGCTTTCAACGCTGTAACGGTAACTTCATCCTGTCTCATTTTATTCTTCTAATATAATTGGTATTATGATTTATTTTATGTGTCTATCCTTTTCAACTACCTAGGTAGCGAGCTGTTGAAATATCCTTATCGTGGTGGAATTGGTATGAGTTGTCAGTTGATAGCTACCTATTGCATCTATCATTGCATGTCCCACGAGGTGTTGGTCATGCGTCGTCTCTTTACTTATTGGACTTCCATCTACGCCGCCCACATGGGCGTGGAGATCTGGGGCTCACATGACACATGGACTTCAGATGAACCCATGTTTCACTGCGTCCAGTCGCGTCTCATCGGCCACCTGAGCCAGCAAACAAATAACTCGACCGAGATTTCCCTCCTGCCGAAATCCCTTTCGGGAATTAGGACAACAACGGATACAACAGCGTACACATATTTGTGTCATCGTTATCCGACATATTTCGTATTACTTACATCCCTAAACCTTAGTATTTGATCCCAATGATGAGAAACGGTCTCCATAGAACATCAGGATGATTTCGATGTTTTATTCGATAATTGTTCGCCGACTTACGATTCGCCGGATCATTACTTATACGACGGGAGCATCCTTGTACACCTAAACGACAGCGAAAGGATCGGCAAGAAATCGCTTATTGGGACAATGCTACGATGGTGCTAACCGTGGGATCTCTGAGGCTAAGGGTACATCCTCCAACTCCCAACTCAGCTCCAGCTGCGGCTACGCTAATTGCTGTGCCAAGAAAAGATCCTGAAATAGAAACACAATGAGGCTGTGAACTGTTCTATCTGTATCCGTGCGAACTATCGTCGTAGAGCTTATTTCGCCTACAACTACCTACACTAGATGTCGCCAGATGTTTGAATCATGTCGTTTGGGTGTCTGTAGAAGTATGTCCCCGGCGAAGACTAACGACGACATGGTTAGATGCTTGTCTCTTTTTCCTTAGCCTGCCTTTTCTATACTATTTTCCTTGTCATTTTCTACGAAGGATGCGGAAACTTCATTTTACTTCGCAGTCAAACTGCCCAGATAAGCAATCGTGACACTGGCTGTGCCCGGCCGAACATTCCATTCATTTAGCGCCAGGCAGCGATTTTTCTCTCAATTCCTCCCAACCTGAGTCAAGTAGGTTTAGCTGGCTTAGATGGTTTCGGCCGTTGGCTACATGTCAAATAATTAGTATATTCTAGGATAAAATGAACCTGGGTGGAATTATAATAATAAAGAAGCTTGAGAACCCTCATCTTGGATCTTGGGTTTTGATCTGTGTCACCTCGAATAGTCCTGCACACACACTGTATCTACCTACCTACAGTATCTACCTAATACTTCGATTTCCATGATGTTGTCGTCCCTTCCATGACATAAACCTTGTCACTTTATAATACGACCGACACTATTTAATTATCAGCCATCTAGATTACGAGGCCTCTAATCAAACCAACAACCCATATTTGCGAAAATGATGACGCAGCGTCCGGCAGTTTACGTGTGGCCTGAAGTAGTAGCTCCGGATATGTCTCCTAAAATCATCGTAGGTATGTAAGCAGATAACCCCTTTTTCTCACATTCCCCATTTCCCATTCTCAATTCCCCATCCCCTTGCTTTTCGACACCTCCCTACCACTTCAATACTGGAGCCTGGAAAGCCGTGTGGACGAATTGGACGAATTGGATGGTTCAAGATTTTCCCGGTCCAACAGACGCCGCATGGATATTCCCGCCGGACCCTGACATGCGAATACCCGGGACCGAATATTCAGGGCAGCAACCTTATGTACGACCCCCATATTCGGGACGATCATGCAGGGACGAATGGTACATACAGATCATCTGTGTGAAGCCGTCACCTCCCAATCTTTGGGGGAATCTAGGAGGCTGTGATGTCAGAAAACGCTTCATACACATTTGGAATCTTTAATCGTTTCTTCCTGGATAACCGGATATTTGGATACCTGGTTTGGTTGATGCAGGAATTCGGATCATGAATATTGTGCTTACGTTTAAGCCATTTTATTTCGGTACTTACATCGCAGATGAAGAAGGGACACCCCTGAAGAGATTCGCATTAGGGGGGAGGCTGCTACCTGCTGCTACATGCTAGGCACCCCTCTAGCACGTCTTAGGCCTATAAAATTCCCCAAAATTCAAAAAATTCCGACATAGGTGGAACCCAGGCAGGTGGCTTAGCGCACTTGGTCTAACCTATCAGGGGAAGTGGGAGGGTGGCGGTAGGATCCCAGTAACGGAAAGCAGTACCTCTGAGCCCCTCAGCACTTGAGCAATGAGCATAATACCATATGCGCTGAACCTTCCTGAACTTCATAACTGGAGTTTTTGGAGAAATAAGAAACATCAAACCTGAGACTGTTCAACAATTGTTATTTTCGTTATTTCCACTTTTTGGCCGGACACGGGAAACTGAGACTTCTTTTGTAAGACCAAAAATTGTTCTGCAAAAAATTTGGAGCTATTCCTGGATCATAGGACGGGTTACTTTAGGGATATCCTTGCTTTTTCCACCTGGCCAGGTCAGATCAGGAACTACCAAGTACTGTGGATTAGGACTCATTAGAGGGCGTCAAGGGACCAAGGGACCTAAAGAACCAAGCAGCCAAGTAACGAACAGCGAAGTGCGAAAGTGCGAAAGTGCGAAAGTTAAGAGACACGCAGTTCTTTTTTTGGCCGCCACTTCGTCCACCGTCCACCGGTTCGCTCATTCGAAAAATAGGGGACCCCGCCGGAAGCACACGCCCAGTACACTCCCAGCACACCCAAGCACACCCCAAGCACCACACCTAGTTTAACTAACTCCTTACCTTACATATTACATATTACGCCGGTCAACAAGCTGGTTCTCGTTTGACTATTGGCTCAAAGGAGCGGGCAGGCTGACAAGTACATTTTATCTTAATTTTATGCAGCTCCTCACCAGCCTCAAACAAGCGAAGACGATTTCGAAATGCCTAATTTTGGAGCGACCTTCTATCCTGGCGGTACGGACGACTACTATATGCCCGAAGTAGTGGCACCATCACCACAAAGGTGCGTTTTTTTATCTAATAGATGATTATTATCTATTATCCATTATCTTACTATTATCTTTGAAACAATTTCAATCCAACTAAAGCCCCAATCCTACACAATACAATACATCTACAACTATACATCATAATATCATCCAACCCATCCGACCAAAGTGTTATGACTTGATTGCCGCCATCTGACCTAACACTACCTGACCCCATCATCGACCTGACCTAACCTGCCTAACTGTCCAACTTACCTAATATACTTCCTAACCTTTCGCTTGATTTAGGGTAATGCCAGAAGTTCCCGAAAACATGCAGCAAGGTCTTCAGCGCATGGAATTAGAGGCTCGCTCTGTCGAACCGCGAAACCCAGTATCGCAACCCGACTCTGGTCCACGACACGCCCGCGAACCTTCTCTTTCTACCGTATTAAACACCAGGGTTGGTAGTTTTGGGCAGCAATACCAACAAGGCCGGAACCCCACCACCGACTACAGTCCCGCATCCAATTACAGTCCATCCAACTATAGCCCTTTCCAGGAGGCACAGGAGCGCAATCCCCAATTCGAGAGGAATCTCCAAGATATGCGCGAATTACCCTCCTTCTCCCCCTTTCCCAAAGTTCAGGGCGAACACATACCACCGAGCGATGAGGAGAAGGAGGCAGTTCTGGCCGAGAGCCGGCAACATGTCCTCCACTCAAATGACCCCGATATGCAAATTTGCTGGGCTCGCGATGTCTTGTCATTCGTAGAAATAGCCGCCGAGGCCGCGATACGGGAAGAAGAAGCTACGCGCAGTGCCAACGACCAAGGACTGCCGGTACGGACAGCGACGCCTAAGATCGAGCATGAGCTGCGGATTGACGCCATTAATATTGTTACCTATCTCGCGGACCAGGGTCACCCCGAAGCTTTATTCATCAGAGGAAAGTGGTTAGAATTCGGCAAGTTTGGCAAGCGACAAGATAAAAAAGAGGCATATACCTGTTATTCGACCGCCGCGCAAGCTGGTTGGGGTCGTGCCGATTATCGAATTGGTATGCTTTACGAAAATTCGAACGACATGGAGAAAGCTATGAGGCATTACCAGATGGGCTTGGATGCGAAGGATTCGGCGGCGATGTACCGACTGGGCATGATCAATCTCCTAGGTCAGCGAGGTCAACCAAAAGACATGGCAAGAGGTTTGGATTTGATACATTCTGCTGCCGATACAGCCGACGAGGATGCGCCCCAGGGCGCTTTCGTTTATGGCATGCT
The DNA here is from genome assembly GCA_022695765.1 of Annulohypoxylon moriforme. Taxonomy (NCBI): domain Eukaryota; kingdom Fungi; phylum Ascomycota; class Sordariomycetes; order Xylariales; family Hypoxylaceae; genus Annulohypoxylon; species Annulohypoxylon moriforme. The sequence goes on along the minus strand of MU403145.1, from coordinate 73,884 downwards.
TATCGCAAGGGACCTTCCTGACGTTGCTGTCCCTGATAAAGTTTTAACATACGATGTTGGTGTCGCTCGGCAGTACATCGAAAAGGCAGCTTACCTTGGCTTTGCTAAGGCCCAGTTAAAGATGGGGCAAGCATATGAGTTATGCCAGCTTGGTTGCGATTTCAATCCGGCTCTATCGCTACATTATTATGGCCTGGCAGCCAGACAAGGACAACCAGAAGCCTCTCTGGGTGTCAGCAGATGGTTTTTGTTCGGGTACGAAGGGACGTTCGCGAAGAATGAGAGTCTTGCTTTCAAGTATGCCCAGCTAGCGGCAAAGGCGAAGCTACCAACTGGCGAATTTGCCATAGGTTATTACTACGAAATCGGAATATCAGTCGAGAAAGACCTGCGAGAGGCTCGAAGGTGGTACGAACTAGCAGCAGACCACGGCAACAAAGATGCTGCGGAGCGATTGGAGAATCTATCACAATCTAAGACGTTGTCGAAGAAGGACCACGAAACGACGGCCTTAGCAAGGATCAAGTCAAAACACGGTTCCCAGAGGGGCCAAAGACCAGACCGGTTTAAGCAAATGAACAACCCGATGCCAGCTGTGTCTGAAGACCAAAATTCGCCTAGGATATCACCGCAGCCATCCCCTAGACTAGGTAATTTCGACCAAACCGATATGCCTGATCCATCTCGAGTTAACCCAGGCGGTGCCAACCGACCGCCGGCCTTTACCGTCAACCTTCAAGGAAAAGCGGCAGTACCATACCCCGAGGACGATCGACCAGCGAATTTAGCTCTACGACCGAAGTCTGCTGTGCCTTACCCCGAAGACGATGTAACGGGTATGAAGCCACAGTTATCGCCTTATTTCAACCCTGGTATTCGGCCATCAGGAGGTCCGGTTGCGGATCGCCCAGGAAGTTCTTTCGGAATCCGTACGCAGTCCCCTAATGCCGCCGGTATACGCCCTTCCCATTCAGCCGGCCAGCTCCCTATTCCCCCAGCTGGCATGGATCCAAACCGTGGCCGACCAGTCTCTGCCGGCTGGCAGCCGCAAGTCCCAGGTGATTATAGACAGCCTAGCCCTGGACCTCGGGGTCAAGGCCGCCCTGTCACGGGACAATTTGATCAGCGACCGCCGCCTGGATCATATGATCCGCGATTAGGCCCCGCTCAACCTAATACCCACAACAGACTCACGAAGCAAGGTCCGCCACCTGGACAATACCCGGCGGCTGGATACGGACCTAGAGAATCGTCCTTACCGCCACCTCATGCGCCTGGCCCTCGAATTTCCGCGAACCCTTACGATGCTGGTGGTCGGGGCATGCCTTCTCCAACTATGAGTGGTGGCCTTGGCGGACCTCACAATAACTCGTTCCCACAAAGTGGTTTGCCCCAAGGAGGTCCTGGCGGCGCAAGAATATCGAGCGCTGGTAGACCTGGTATACCTTTGAAAGAACGTCCTAGCCCATTAGATAACGTGGGGCGCTCGAGCGCGCCGCCTCAACAAGGGAGACCCGCAATGTCAAGCCCTCCCCCGGCCAGCACACCCACATCCGCAACCTCTGCACCTCCTTCCAAACCTGCGCCCAAACCTAGCCAAGGTCCCGCTACTTTTGAAGCTATGGGTATCCCCCAAGGAAAGCAAGACAACGATTGTGTAAGTTTCTTCCGATTCTTTCTCATGCCATCTACTTTCATGACTCATGTATTAACTCTTTGGACTCCAGGTTGTTATGTAACGGATCGAATACATCTTGCTTGGTATAGAATGGACGCGGGTTTCTCAGTTATTATCATGATACCACTTTTGTTAAAACGCCCATGAATGAAACGAAATCTTTTTTTCATGTCCCGATAGGACGATATGTCGAATGGCGTGGCTGGGCCAGGTCGAGCTGCTGCGGCCTGTTAAATAGAAGCAGGGCCGGGCATCACATCACATCAAAAAGACTTTTCTATAGCATGGCAAAACCAGGGCGTTACTTGTGGTTGGACCTAATGGGTGATGTACCTAGGCATAGTACGAGTCTTCGTAAGAGACGGGTTCCATAGCGAGGGGCGGAGGGGATGACATATCGGCATGTTCGATATGGGGATTTGATGAGGCTTGGATCTCTTCTCGTCGATTCGTTAATAGACTCACTGAATATTGACCTTGGCGTTTCTGGTATTATCTATATGAATTCACGCTATCTGATATCCCTGTTCTAATTTTCTGGTTTAAGAAAACTGATCTCGCAGGATTTGATAATATATTTATGTATGTAATCATATCCCGGACACATACACTTTGGTATTAAAGAGATGAGCTTAACAACAGGACATGAATGCACTACCTACATATCTACTTAAGAAATTGCGTATTGGATTATTATTCTCTCATTACTTAGATAAGTAATGATGTGATATGAATATATATAATTGAGCAAACCTGACGAAGTGGTGACGTCAAAAAGCTTCCCCAAAACAGCAGTCGCGAGGTAGATATTGACTTATAAAATAAACATACTTCTTCAACCTCTATTTTACAATTCGGACTAATCCAATCACCTATCTACCCAGAATTATCCAACACAAAATTAAAAGCTCCTTACCGATTTTCCCAATAACAAAAATGTCTTCCTTATCAGAAATCAAAGATAAACAAGGCGAACCCATCAACGAGGGCGATCATGTGTGGACCAAGGTCCGTGGCGGCCGCCACGAAGGCGATGTCAACCAGATAGTCGAGACAGCCGACGAGGCCAAGGAGGCTGGTGTGAAGCATCCACCGAAGGTAAGCTAGAACGAATCTATTTAGTAATTACTTTTACACCCCCTTTTTTATGTGCAGCATATTCTATCTCTTCTATATTGATATGGGAATCCGAGACAGGGGTAGAAGGTCGTACTAGAATGAACGAAGGTTAATATGTCATTTAGGTGCTTTTCAAAGACCAGCATGGTCACGACGTCGCTCATAATCCCGGCACACTGGAAAAAAAATAAAAAAAGTGAGATGGCCATCTGGGGAATCGAACCCCAAAGCCTTAGCAATATTGTATAAGTATAAACAACGCTTATTAACAATGTTCATCGCTAAGCCGCACCAACACGGCCTGACCATTTTGACTTTTTTCAGCCAAATGAACTACTCCCTTAACATTATTTACCATTATATGTCTTTTGTTGCGGTCTGTTCTGGTTGGTTAGGTAAGAGGAAGGCTAGGGAGGAAAGTAGGTTGGACCTCGGTGTCTGACAGAGACGTGGCGCTGTTATGGTTTGGGCCGACCGCCACCATGGCTTGTGAGAATAGGACATCTAAGGGACAGCAAGGTAACCTCAGATGGTGCCTATCAATTCAGATTGGAGATCGTGAAATAGCTTATTTGGCATGGGCGGGTAATTTCATTGAAGCAATATAGATAACACCATGCTATGCTATAATTTTGAAGCCTATGGAGCAAGTAGCAAGAACACCACCCAAAACACCAATAAATGCCATGACCCCACCACGTCTTGTAGCTCATCACTCAGTACGCCGTACCAAATCTATCATGCTAGAACGAAGCAAAGAGGAACCATCCCTTCCACAACCCGACCTAATGAGTAGCTTAATGCGAGATATACTGGAAGACAGCAGAGACCTCATTCTCTCCACACTCCTGGCGCAGCAGCAAATCTTGTATAGGCATCAAGTCCTTATTGACAAAGTGGTTCCAGGTACTAGTATCACCGTAGAGCATAGCCTGCGCCTTTATGTATTGCTTACCATCCGGCTTACATCGCTTGCACTTGAAAGTTTCGTGCGTATCGCTCAACGTATCTGGTCGGTATTGGAAAAGCTCTCGTAAACTGTCCAGGGAGAAGTGGCGTTCCACGTCTTCAGCTGAATCGACGACACAAGACGACAGTGACTGTTTGTGGGATTGACGTTGGAAGATCTTTTCCTCGATCGTTCCGGTTGCGATGAAGCGGTAGACGAAACAATCCTTTTTCTGTCCATCACGCCAGACACGAGCTAGAGCTTGCTGGTCGGCAGCAGGATTCCAGTCGGGGTCGAAGAGCACGAGTCGGTTAGCGCCGATGAGATTAAGACCGCATCCACCGGCTTTGCTAGAAAGCAAGAACACGAACTCGTCGCCTTCTGGGTCGTTGAACTTGTCAACAAGCTTCTGACGCTTGTTGACGTTCATCGTGCCATCGAGACGTAGATGGCCGTATCCACGGTGACGGCAAAGCTGAGAAAAGAGGTCAAGGGTTGTAGTATAGTTACTGATGAGGACAATCTTGTCATTTGTGTCTTGTCGGATACGCGCAAGCATGCGGTCGAGCACCTGCATCTTCCCGGAATACCAAGGCTTGATGTCGCGGTCGCGGCCTCGTGCGTCTTTAGGCGCATAGTCTTCTGGCCAGAATTTTTCACAACCTGGCAAGTCGTCTGAGAGATTAAGTAGATCTGGGTGATTGCATAGCTTCTTGAGTAAAGTGATGGCCTTCAGAGGCTGACTTCCTTTACCACGTAGGAGAGCTTGGATGTCTGGACTCTTGATGAAGTAATTGTAAAGATCCAACTGGAACGGTGCCAGGTTGCAGAATACAACATGTTCGTATTTGACGGGGAGATACTTCGATAGAATATCGTTCGTGCGCCGGATGATGAATTTGTTGACGGTGCCTAATAACTCAGTTAGGCATTCGTCTCCCTTCTTGCGTTCGGCTTCACCAGCATCCGCATCTCGGCCTCGTAGAATAGGTATTTCAAATCGCTTTCGGAATTCGAGTCGGTTACCAAGCAAACCGGGATTGGCAAAGCTGATGAGCGAAAAGTATTCGGAAAGGTCGTTTTGGATAGGTGTACCAGAAAGAATTACCCGCCTGGTAACTCTGAGGTTGTTCAGGGCAGTAAATGTCTGGCTGTCTCCATTTTTAAGTCGATGACCTTCGTCGCACAACATCAATCCGATCTGGGTGTTTTTGAGCTCCTCGACATTTAGCCGAAGCGTCTCATAGGAAACGATGATAACCGGTCGAGTGACTGCGCGACCGGTTGATATAGCCCATTGGCGTAGCTGTCTGGTCAGTTCCTCTTTGGATGCTTTGCCGTCAATCGCAAAGGGTGTGATTGCATCTGCGCCGAGCCACTTGGTAAGTTCGTTGGCCCAATTTCGGACCAAACTAGAGGGGCAAGCAACAATCGCTTTCTGGATAGTCGTCTTGCCCGCATCCGGCGATTGCTTAAGAAGAGTCCAGAGGAGCGTGATACATTGCAATGTCTTTCCTAGACCCATTTCGTCGGCCATGATACAACCATTGGCCTTCTCATCAATCATGCCAGTGACACATTTGTACATGAATTTAACACCTTCGATCTGATGTGGCCGTAATACCTTGGCAAGCCTCGGATCGATAACAACCGGTACTCTCGGATGCTCATTGTCAACTTTCTTCCTAATACCCAGAATTTCGGCCAAACTCTTATGAACTAGTGGCGCATCCAGCTCTTCTTTAGCGGCCTCTTTAGTCTCGTCTTCCTTTGGTCTGTCCAGCACCTTTGGTTTATCATCGATAGTCGGATCATGAAGGACGATTGCGAACTCCCCACTTGGATCATGTAAAGGTTTCGCTACGAAAACAGCTCCTTGTCTTAGACCAAGCGTTGGCGGCGGACGGTTCGGATTATAGGCAGTGCTGTTCTTGTTGATTAATGGCACGCAAAAGGCCTTCCTGAAGACCTTATCTTTATCTTTAGCTTGAAACACGGGGAATCGGTTCACGTCTCGATTTGCTAAAGCTAATCTGTCGGCATTTGTGTACGGTTTATCCCCATCGTCATCGCCACCAGCACCTTTATAATCAACCCTCTTTCGTTTTCGAGCTGGACGGTCGGTCGTTGGGGTTCTCGTAGCAGAACCTGGGCATTTGAACGGTTTATATAATTGGTCTACGGACTTTTGCGAATGAAGACGTTTTCCCGGGGCGTTATTTGGCTTTGCCATGGGAGTAGAAGGAGTGCTCGCCCTATGTGACATCTGTTAGTGGTTGGAGTAACGGTATTGAAGGGACGTGATTAAATACATTTTCCCAACTCCTAGCTAACGCTCCTCGAAAAGGAAACTGTTCGAGGTAGATGGTGGCGAAAGGAGAAGAAGGTGTAAATGCCGGGTTCCAGATTTCTAAGGTTGTTACTTATCATTTAAGCTACAAGGTTTCGGTGAATTAGAAATCAATTAACAATTAGGTGGGCGCATTGTTGACTTCGGGAAAGCGCGACGCGCCTCCCCGGGATCTAGCGGGGGATTGACACCAAGTCACATGATCAAGGAGCTATTACGTAATACAATAATTGGCTCCAATTCGATCTCCGAATCAATCGTCATTTGCTTCTTTGTTGTTCGTGTAACTCTCCAGTGAATTACTATATATTTATTTTAGTCCTCAGAAAACAAGCATTGTCGTCCTATATTGTCGATCCATCGGCTCAGCACCTAAATCTACCAGGTATAATCTGCAAAATGATCTTTCTTCCAATCCTAGAAGCGATTGATAATCCAACTCCGCTCTTTAGAGTTAGCTCCGTCTCTCTCCCCCACGCCGAAGCGCTATCACATGGAGTCTAGAGCGTTTGCTCTTCCGTAGTGGGGTTGATTTCGTAGGTATAATATGGCTATATTGATTTTCGTTTCTAGGCCTATCAAATCCGTGTCTTTACGCCTCTGTCTAGTATCGTTGGCATACATACGTATGTCTTGGGAAGATCTGACATAATTCACGCTTATCATTGCATGAGTGCTTTATTCACCGGTTGTTAAATCCGACATTTAACCCCTCAAGTCTTTTCCTTATCTATACGTCACCCCTGTAATCTAGATGGGACAAGAACTCTGGATATTAAAGGCTAGAGTATGTCCGCTGACTTCTGGGCTGGCTATATCAGCGGAGCTGTTGGCATATTAATCGGCAACCCGTTAGACCTTATCAAAGTCCGCCTACAAGCCCGCGATGCCATAGCTACCCAGACGGCTACCTCTTATGTGCGACAGTTCGAGAGCAAGTCGGCTTTAGTAGCTGGGACCGCGGCGCCTGTGCTGGGATACGGCGCTTTGAACGCCTTACTTTTCGTCTCGTATAATCGCAGCGAAGCAGCTCTCAATACCGCGTTCAATACTCAATCAAATCTTTGGACGACATGGCTGGCTGGTGCCATCGGTGGTCTTGCTACGTGGGCTGTGAGCACCCCTACTGAGCTGATCAAATGCCGTGCCCAGTTATCTTCACCTCCTGAATCAAGCTGGACTATCGCTAAGCAGGTCCTTAGAACTGAGGGTGTCAGGGGCTTGTACCTCGGTGGTGTCGTCACAGCATTGAGAGACAGTATTGGATACGGGTTTTACTTCTGGTCTTATGAGCTGAGTAGCAAATGGGTTGAGTCGAACCGACCGAATGCCTCCGCTTCTTCGCAAGACGCTGCGAAAGTCTTGCTCTGCGGTGGATTGGCTGGCGTCGTTACCTGGGCCAGTATATTTCCCCTTGATGTAATCAAGACTAGAGTTCAGGAACAAACTTTCGGTGCGGAAACGACACCGTTGGTTGGTTCTCCGACCGGACAAAGACGCCTCGGTGCGATCGAAACTGCTAGAGAGGCGTATAGAGAAGGAGGCATGCGAGTATTTTTCAGAGGATTGACCGTATGCAGCGTTAGGGCATTCATTGTCAACGCGGTCCAGTGGGCCGTTTACGAATGGATCATGCTTGAACTCGGCCAGGGGAGAGATAAAAGACTAGAGCCAATGTAGGCTAAGATAGGGGATGACGGCACAACGCCACGACCGAGAGAGTTATATTGATACCACCGAATTCCGAGAAGCAACCGCATAACCCCATTAAGAGCACCCTTCATTGCCTAGATGTTTGTTTGTTCTCAAGTGTGAGGAAATGACATTAACGCCGTCTCATGTCCACGTTCAAAAAAACTGTAATGCCCACACGAAGTGGCTCTAACTATCATACTTATTGGTTTCGTCCTCCAATTGTCGTAGGAAAGGTTCTACATTCTTGGTGGCCTTCATTTCACTTATTTAGCAGGCCTTTCCTCAACATCGGGTTCTTCCACAGATGCCTTGCAACCATATGACTTGGCACTGCGTCGCGGGTGCGATTCCTGACCTGTTTCTTTCTTCAGATCATCCGACGAGGCTTCTTCCAATCTCTTAATACGATCTCGCAAGCTGGCATTCTCCTTCTTCAGTTTCTCCTCTCTAAGGCTAGTCGTGTAAGCTACACTTCGCTCCGTGATCATGGCCGTGATTCCCTGAAAGTCGGCAATGAGATTCTTCAAATTTCTCTTGCGTTGCTTGATGTCCGCCTTGGTTTCACGGATCTCCGCCATCGCAGCGTCAAGTATGACGGTGGCATTTGCAAGACTAGATTTGAGGTCTGCTAGCTTTTCATCCTCTTGGCTTGTCTTCACGACTTTGGCTCTTGGAGCTTCGCAATCGGACTGGTCTAGCCATCAGCGGTTTCTCTGGGTAGATTCTGAGAGATAACTAAAAATAGAGGAAGCTTACATCCCTGGCTCGCTTGCGAGAGCTTGTTGGACCTATGCTGCCGACTATGTTTTTGGAATCGGCGACTGCTGCCGTTAGATCTCTACTCGAGTTTCGGACTTGTACAGGGTTACCTACTGCCACTGTCTTCAGGAATATACGGCATCTTGATGGATATTAGAGTAGCTTAGGCGACTGGGTTTCGATGAGGTTGGTGAAGAAGAAACTCCATGTTACGAAGCCGTGAGTATTGAATGTGAACATTTCAGACCTACCTATCTAATTTGCTTCTGCCTAACGTGAATGTTAATGTGAATATGGATGTGATGAATCTACCCATGATTACAGCACTAGTGTGATATTCGTCTGTCATTGGAGACAATCAAGCCACTTCCCGAATTTAGTAATACTCATGGTAGTTAAGGGACCGGGATGTTCTATGGATTTTGCTTTTTGGGTATCTGCAACGTTTTCACGATGAGTCTGTTCTTATTTTTGTAGGTTGGAAGGATGTTTAGATTAGGATAGTATTTTGAGAAAAGAGCTTGGTAGTAATATTTGATAATGTAGTTATATGACACTTAACCTACTAGGACGATAGCAATATCGCAGTATCCATTTCAAGTTAGGAATTAGGAATGCGCTCTAGTGCAGTAATGGATTAAAGTGTCGGGTCATAAAGATAACATTTTGTGACCATTGATTGCTGACATAGATTGCTGACATAAGAGGATGTTGACATAAGACGCTGACATAAAATGCTTATATCAGCAGGAAACCTACGTGACGACTTACATAATGACTTACGTAAAGCGCTGACATAAATCCTTATCTCAGCAGAATACTGACGTAAGCATTCACAAAGCTGTTTCCATAAGCTCAGGCTGCTTACATAAGTGTTACCTAAGTATTTACATAATGACTTACATAAAGGCTTACATAATTAAAACCACGCAGATGCCGGGTTACCGATTATTTGCGGGGTCCTTAAGATTTTTGGATTGTTTCAAAATAGCGATGACGTATGTCCGTCAGGGACCTGCAACAGGCAACCTCATCTAAAGGTTTTTAGTTACTTGACTACCTGAAGTAGGTAGTCACCTAAAGTAACATTCTCCGAATACTGACATCCGAAAGATCCATCAAAAATCATGGCGACATTCTTTCGAGGGAAGCAGGCGGGTATGCAAAATGACCTGTCTGCCAACATCATCCCAGGTTCTTTCGCGCCGGATGATCGTGCGCGATATGGAATTAATTCCCAGATTAGGTATGCTATTCACCAACTCAACTCATCCACTAATGTCGGTCAATAATCATCAAGTCGTCATGAACCGCTTCTCTCTATCTAAAAACATACCCAGTTACCATTTAGATACGCGGTAGTCCTTGAGTCTAACCATAGCCTATTCATATAGCTGCATTACCTATGAGCCTATCCAGTCTCTTCTCGCCCTAGGCACAAATGAGTCTAAATTCGGTAGCGGGAGGATATATGTCTTCGGTCAATCCCGTGTCCAGAAGTTGCTAGTTCCATCTCGATCATGTTCTTTCGCAGATGTGCAATTCTGCGCAAACCGGTTGGTCAGCCTCGACACTAAGAACGAGGTAACAATATGGAATCTAGATACAGGTAAACGTATTACTGGCTTTCGTGCCCCGGGTATCGTGTCATGTATGGTTACCGACCCTATGTTGGACTGGTGCTTCCTGGGTATGCAAACAGGCGAGATATGTGCATATGATCTGGACCGGGAACGCATGTCACCCTTTCGTCTTCCTAATTTCTGGGCAGAGAAAGACCCCAAAAACAAGGCCGTCGCCTTGGTGTCGATGCAGTTACACCCACGCGATATAGGCAAGCTACTAATCGCATATACTCATGGCGTGGTGGTCTATTCATTCAAGCAGAATATGCCTAACAAGTTCTTCGAATATCAAGTCCCACCGGGAGCGCCAGGCGGCTCAGGCACGATGGTCGAGTCTATGAGACGACCAAAAGTCACTCATGCGCTATGGCATCCTACCGGTACTTTTATATTAACTGCTCATGATGACGGTAGCTTGGTATTCTGGGACGCGAAGGATGGACGTGTGGTCATGGCACGAACATTCTTCGAAAGCAATATTGATCAACCCGTACCAAATCCAGGATCCTCGGCACCAAAGCATCCGTATGTACGCATTGCATGGTGTTGTAAACAGAACCCAGAAGATAGTGGATTGCTCATTGCCGGTGGGCAGAAGTTGGATGATCCTTCTAATGGGCTGACCTTCGTTGATCTTGGAATTACGCCTAACTATGCTACTTCGTCCTGGCAAATTCTGTCAGAATATACGAAAGGTAAACGTACGAATGCGTTAGAGATTCCTCCCGGAGTTGAGATCACCAATTTCTTTTTGATTCCACGTCTGTCGCCTCATTTCGCTGGTGCCCAAGACCCGATTGCCATCATGACACTGCTTTCATCAGGAGAACTCCTCACATTAAGTTTTCCTAGTGGTTATCCCATTTCGCCGACAAATCAACTTCACCCATCCGTGTCATTCGTTCACCCATTTGCCACGAAATTCGCGGTTACTACCCTCGATCGTGGCAGATGGCTTGGAATGGTTGAGAACCGAAGTCAAGGCGAGCCATTACTAAAGGGAGGCGCACAGGCACCACATCCGCGCCGGCGATTCGAAGGGCGAACCATTATCCAGGTTGCGCATGCGGATAGCACTATCCGAATTTGGGATGTGGGCCATAGTGACGAAATCGAGAACCCCTCACAGTTACAAGTTGATATTGCTAGAGCTCTTGACCGTTACGAAGATGTGGACATCACAACCATGAGTCTAGCTTCTACCACTGGCGAATTTGCGGTTGGTACTAAGAAGGGCGAGGTGGTCATCTATCGATGGGATGGTAACAAGTACTTCGGAAACCCCCCAGATCAACATGTCGATTCAAATCCTGGCGGGCTCTCAGATATCAGTGTTAGGGCTGAGCTATCTTTAAAGAGTGGTCTAATGCCGTACTCATTGTACGAGATGATGCAAGGGCCGATTAGCGCCATAAAGCTTTCGGACGCAGGCTTTCTTGCTGTTGGATCTGAGAATGGTTTCATTAGTATAATCGACCTCCGAGGGCCATCGATCATGTTCCAGGCATCGATGGCCGAGTTCGTCAAGCAAGAGAAGCGATCCTCATTTCTCAGAAGCCGCTCCAGCGTGTCCATGAGCAAAGAATGGCCAGTGGTAATTGAATTCGGCGTCATGACTCTTGATGACGACAAGTACTCTAGCATATGTTGTTTTGTCGGCACGAATTTGGGCAAGGTTATCACATTCAAGTTATTGCCATCTGGTAATGGATATGATGCTACGTTGGCCGGGGTAGCTAATTGCAATGACAAAGTGGTCTCTATATGCCCCATAATTGCGGATACTGGAAAGCCTGCCTCGGCTACGCCTCACGCGGTTGCCGGACTCCGGGAGGGTAAGCATGTAAACGGCTTGCTTGTGGTTGGTATGTAATTCCGAGAGAAAATGATACAACAAGCACTGACTTTTTCCTAGTCACTCAGAGCGAAGCTCGCATTTTTAAACCAGCAACCTCGAAAGGAGCTTCGAAGTCTTTCGACGACTACCTTTGCGATGCTGCTACGGTGACCGAATACGAACTACACGGAATGGCCCTGGTGGGTGTCTTCGGGGACCGGATAACGAGAGCCTTTAGTCTACCAGGCCTCAAAGAACTCGGAAGCTATCCATTACCTATGATGGATGGTAGCAGAGCTAGTAACTCGGCTATAACAGAGGATGGTGAGGTATTCTGCTGGACAGGTCCAGCTGAAATCGCCCTCCTTCAGGTATGGGGAAGTGGTCAAGAAATAGAGAACACGGCCGACAAACTCATAAACCCCGATCTGGCAGTACCGCCAAGGCCAGCTATTTCGAACGTCCAATGGATTTCGGGTACCCAATATGTCTCACCGACAGATCTGGATCTTTTGATCGGCGGGCCCGATCGACCTCCTAGCAAGCGAATGATGTCTGCGACGGCAGCAATCGAGCGGAACCTTGATTCGGGACCTGATTCAGGGTATACAGGGACTGGGAGCCAAGAGGGTTGGGGCGAATACCTTACCAGGCAACTAAATGAGCGAACGGAGAAGTTAAACCTCATGAGTGATAGCATGGATTCCACCGCCGACGCCAGCCAGAAATGGGCCGATGATGTTGGTAAATTTGTCAACCAGCAGAAGAGGAAGATGCTCTTTGGAAGCATCACAACCAAATTCGCTTAGGTTTTACGTATTACTATACTTGCGGTGAGGTTGGGCTTTAGCTATTAACGATTATGGAGTTATGAGAGAGGCATAGTAAAGGTATTCCCAACCGCGTCGGCGACGTAGGAATTTATTGACGATTGATAACCACAAACTCTTTTCCTTTGATACTATGATCAAATATAACTGAGCATTGTCTTAAAAACTGACATCTCTAGAAAATTTATTCTTAGAAATGCACCTCGTATCGTGGCGTCGACGCACTCGAGTTTATCCTCCGGCGGTAGATCTCTTGCATTCTGCCGTAAATGAATCAGGCAATTCTAGCTCGGTTATTGGACCCGAAGATGCGATCTGATTTATTCTATATATTGCTCCCATGCGGTATCTTAAAACTATTGAATACATGCGGTAATTCATTCCGCCTATAGGTCTGAATAGCGCGATCGCCTCCACTTTGGATATGAAATAACAACACTTTCTTCATCCGCGATTGTCAGCTTATCGGACTTCACAGAATTTTCCTAGCATTCACGTTTTCGACTGCACAGACCAGGGAACCTGTTAGCTATTGAATGCTGTCTAGGTACTTAATTGCCGCGATGCGCATCTCCGCAGCGGTCCTCTTCTCCTTGGCTGCGTGCGGTCGCGCACAGCAACTGGCCACGTTCGAGCCGTACTACCCGTCGCCGTGGGGAACAGGCGGTCCCGGATGGGATGAGGCGTACGAGAAGGCGCGCGAATTCGTCAGCGGGCTCACGTTGCTCGAGAAAGTCAACTTGACGACCGGCACGGGAAACCAAGCGGACTTGTGCACGGGGAATACGGGGTCGGTGCCGAGGATCGGGTTTAGGCATTTGTGCTTACAGGATGGGCCGGTGGGGGTAAGGTATAGTAAGTCGAGATGAACATGATGTAGATTTGTGAATTCGTGAAGGAGAAGATGAGGAGGGGTGGGAGAGTAAAGGTAAAAGTGAAAAGAAATGCTAATTGCTTTGCGAATTGGTAGCCGATCTCAATTCTGTCTTCCCGGCGGGTATTAGCGCGGCAGCGACTTGGTCACGATCCTTACTACGGAAAAGGGGCGAGGCGATTGGTGAGGAGTTTGGGGGAAAGGGGATAGGTAAGAAACTCGAATTTCTGATTTGTCGCATGATAATTGAATACCCATCTGCACCTTAAATCGTTTCTTGTGTATGACGAGGCACTAAACATATCTTGACCGCAGATGTACACCTCGGTCCCGTCGTCGGACCTCTAGGACGCGACCCCGCCGGCGGGCGCAACTTCGAAGCCTTCGGACCGGACCCGTACCTATCCGGCGTCGCAGTCGCTGAGACGATCATCGGGAACCAGAACGCAGGCGTGGTCGCCAGCGTCAAGCACTACGTGCTCAATGAGCAGGAACACTTCCGTAGCGGTATCAGCTCGAACCTCGACGATAAAACCATGCACGAGGTCTACCTGTGGCCATTCGCGGATGCGGTGAGGGCAGGGGTCGGAAGCGTGATGTGCTCGTATAATCAGATCAATAATAGCTACGCGTGCGAGAATTCGTACGTGCTGAATAAGCTGTTGAAAAGCGAGTTGGGTTTTCAGGGGTTCGGTAAGTAACGGCTTAGATAAGCAAAAGGGGTATGGTGACTAATCAGGTTTTTATGAATTATTTAGTGGTTTCTGATTGGGGCGCCCAGCATAGCGGTGTTGAGAGTGCGCTTGCCGGTCTGGATATGACGATGCCTGGTGAAGGATTCGGAGCTCAAGGCTATTCAACGTACTGGGGAGGTGCTTTAACCGAAGCCGCGCTCAGACTTGATGTCCCGCAATGGAGACTCGACGACATGGCTATCCGGATCATGGCTGCTTTCTATAAGGTTGGCCGGGACACGAAGCAAATTGATATCAACTACTCATCTTGGACGAACGAGACCGAGGGCCCGCGGTATTGGGCCGCAAAGATGGGAAACACGACCGTAAATCAACATGTAGATGTGCAAGGGAAACACGGTGAATTGATTCGCGAGATGGGCGCTAAGGCGACGGTTCTGCTAAAGAATGTCGATAAAGCGCTCCCTCTAGTTGACGAAACGAGCATCGCTGTTATTGGTGAGGATGCGCAGGATAACCCGGATGGGCCTAATGGCTGTGTCGACCGTATTTGTAATAATGGAACACTTGCGATGGGATGGGGTTCAGCGACCGCAGAGTACCCCTATTTGATCTCACCGGCTACAGCCCTCGAGAAGCAAGCAGCAGAAGATGGTACAGCCTTCATTAATGTTAAGGGTAATTTCGACCTCGAAGCCGCCAAGTCGGCCGCAAGAAACGCTTCAGTTGCAATCGTGTTCGCTAATGCGGATGCGGGAGAGGGATACACGACGCTCGATGGTAACTTTGGCGACCGGAATAACCTAACACTGTGGAAAGGTGGCGATGAATTGATTCAAGCCGTCGCATCCGAGAATTCAAACACAGTAGTCGTTATACACAGCGTCGGACCGGTGCTGATCGACCACATCAAGACAAACCCAAATGTTAGTGCAATTGTATGGGCGGGCCTTCCAGGACAAGAATCTGGAAATTCGTTGGTAGACGTATTGTATGGAAAAGTCAACCCGCAAGGTCGCACGCCATTTACTTGGGGTAAAGACGCGAAGGATTGGGGCGTCGAGATTCTAGTCAACTCGACATCGCGCGAACCACAGCAAGATTTCTCCGAAGGAGTATTTATCGACTACCGATACTTTGACCAAAAGGAGATCGAGCCTAGCTTCGAATTCGGTTTCGGGCTTAGCTACACTAGCTTCAACTACTCGGGTCTGACGGCTGAGCTCCAGGACGTGGAACCGTATGTGCCGGCCAGCGGAGAAACGCCGCCGGCGGGCATGTACGGGTTTTTGGATATGGAACCGAGCAATGCGGTGACGCCGGAAGGGTTCGAAAAGATACCCCGCTTCATATACCCCTATATTAATAACGCGACTCTACCCGGTTCCAATGTCGATATCCCGGAAAACAGCCATAACAGGTCTGCTCAGCCGATCTTACCGGCAGGTGGTCCGTCGGGTGGAAATCCGGAACTATATAAGGTCCTCTACACTATTAGCGCAGATATCACTAACATAGGGGAAGTAGCCGGAGCTGAGATCCCCCAGCTTGTGAGTAGCTGTCCTCCCTACCCCGCCCCCTTTTTGGCGGGGTATTTTGTCTAACGTATGAATTAGTATCTTTCGCACGGTGGACCCACTGAACCGAAAGCTGTGCTACGTGGGTTCGACGAGATATTCCTTGAGCCCGGAGAGACGAAGACGGTGGTTTTCAATGTGACATACCGTGACTTGAGTAATTGGGATGCTGATGCTCAGGACTGGCGGATTACTGAATATCCTAAAACGGCGTACGTCGGGGCGAGTTCGAGGGACTTTAGATTACAAGCGGACTTACCTATTTCGAAGTAAAAGTTTTCGGTTTAATAAGGGGCTTGAGAATACTGAGTTGGACATCTGAAAAGGGGGGAAATTTGGAGAGTGAGTAACGCCATTTATATGCTGATAATGCTATCTTTTCTGGAAACTCTTAGACCTGAACTCCGTCGAAATGCTGCGCTATGAATACAACACGCTCTGGTATCTATCCTGTTGAGTTTCCTGCATCTAAATATTCGGTAGGACATTTTATAGCTGGTTTAGTAATGACCGTTATTCCAGTCGGAGAACTGTATCCCTTGAGGAAATCTTTGTTGAAAGCAGTCTTGTGAGGAATCTGATTGAGACTGTTCTTCCGGTTCAGGCTCTAAGTCCTCCTGCTGATCCCCTGAAGGATGCACAAGATGTGTTACTATATTGAAGAGGTACATGTCGATCATGTCTGACTTTTCATGAGCTGCGATAGTTACTTTTTCGATCTTCGCCCGATTCATCTGATGTTTGTTCTCTCTAAGCATCTTTTGCTGGCCTTCTAAGAACGGATTCCCTGTGATAAGTTCGCGCCATCCCGGACTATCGTGATCACTGCCAGTAGTTAGTGTGTCGGTCAAAGTTATACAGACGGGATTTCTTTTGGACATACTATAGAAGATTAGTACTTATACGGAATCGATGATATGGTTGGAACATACCAAATCAACTACTACCCAACCGAAATCCGGAAGGGGTATTCCTCTTACACCGAATGCACTCTCAATGCAAACATAGGCCTCGTTGTTGGTAATAAATGTAACGGCGATCTTTTGAAGAGACGCTAACTCTCCTCCTGCCGCCTTCCAGTTGTCAAGTATTATATCCCTGTGCTTCATCTTTGGACTAGGCAATGTCTGGGTATTGATATGACTAACCACGTAGGCATTATTGACGAGGGAGACAGTGTACTCAGATATCTTCCGTTGCCCCCATTTTATCTGTAAATCTTGCCATAAAGCCCTGTCAGTGTACTCAGCCCCCATCCACTCTATGGCATTCTCTATCCATAAGGGTTCGCTTTCGGCAGGAGATCTCCTAAGGTGGAAACTTTCGATACTGGCGCCCCAAGAGAGTGCCATGATTTCTTTTATCTTCTAAGTAATTATGCGCTTAAGAAATTGTACTTGATAAAAAGTGAGCGTATACCAAGGGATTATGAAATGAAAATTTGTAGTGAACGTTGTGTTTAAACATCTTCGATAAAATTAGGTTGCGTGGTTGCACAGGTAACAACGCTATCATCGCGGGTGGCGTCGAGGGTTGGTGTTGATATTCAATTAGTACCTGCCTCACTATTTGTAATGATTAGATATCTACTTCCTTTTCATGCTAACTTTATTCATTTATGAGTGAAGAACTATCCCATTGCAGCTTCTCGTCAGTCGAGAATGTCATAAGCGCCAAGTAAGACTAAGTGACTACATATGATCTATGGTACGACCAAGTAATCACCGGTTGTACTACAACTGCATTGAATTGCAATGTGTAGCTCCTGCTGATGTCATTTTATTGGTTGAATCTGGCGAACATATGCTTGAATGTGTGAATTAAAAGGGAGTAGGGTGTAGAGTTGAATAGGGGATGGAATTATACTTGCAGATATTTGAAGGACATGATTACATTTATCTAAAAAAAGATTCGAAAAGAAAAAAAAAATAACCCCCAGACTCGTTTTCGAACCACGACTTTGTTGTATTGAATAGAACCATGATTCAATCCCGTATTATCACGTGGACCTACACATATCCGCCTAAACAATTGGGCTAGACAATTGAGCCAAGTCGTCATTCCAAGTACTTGAGGAATTATGTCAGACGTCCCCTTACTTTAATATATATATCTGCATGTATACATACACAAAGAATAAATGGAAAAAGTAGAGAGGTGTAGTTGGAAGTACCAAGTAATATGGTAACAGAAAAAAAAATGGTGAAAAAAAAGCTCAGTATGAATTTGAATTCATAACCTACGAAAAACCCAGTTGGGCCAGCTGTGGTGTCAAGTGCAGTTGTTACCGCTCCACCATATCAGCGCGCCTCGCCGAAGTTTTCTCTAACCTCAAGTCACCCAGGGTACGTCCATTTAGTGGGGAAGGCTGGGAGATTGTTGTTTATTGTATTATATAAACCTTACGCAGCTCGGGCATATCCCGGTTGCCTGTAGCGACAGCAAGGTTTGAGATAGTGACTCATAAGCGGATGCACTAGTGGGCTAGTCCACCCACAAATTCTTAGGTCACCTAACCCCCTCCCGTGTGGTTTTTACTTCGAATATTTAGGTAAATATTAATCTCATTAGTATCATACCTTGAATTTCCCTCTCCTTGAATGTACATTAAGATGTTCGTAGATTTACCGACAACATTAAAATATTTAAAAGAACCCCCTATACCGGTGGTTTAACGATAAGAATGAAAAGAGGGACTTGGGACTGAAAAAGCAAGCTTCATTCTTACTTGGGAAAATATGTAAAAGGGGCTAGCTAGCTTTTACCCTTTTCTTTCTAGAAAGGGTTCACAGGCAAAACAACAAACTATCTACCCATATAAACTTCCACAGTTTCAATAATAAACAATGTCAATTGTCCGTTGCAACAATGGTAACTTATAGTGGTCCATAATGCTGTTTATATCGGCATGAAAGAGTCCTTGTCCACATTCCTTTCACCCATCAACAACACCATTGTCAAGTTCGCCCACTAAGGTGCACACGATGCTACATGTCATCGAAACTATACGATCTCAAAGCCGCCGGTTCAACAGCGAAGTTTCTATAAATTTGAGAAAATCCCACCACAATTCCAGGATAAGTATTCCATCACACAGCAAGAAAACAAGATTAATTCTTATACTAAGGTAACTATTCAACTATTCTACAAATTCAAAGACTAAACAAACAACTCCTTCAAAATGGTTGCCTCTTCGAAGATCTGCTCCCGCGTCCTTTTCGTCTCGGTGATCATTATTCTCATGGTCACAGTCGCCATGAGCCACCCGACGAACTGCAGTGACCATGAGCACCACGGCCCCCCTCCCCCTCCTCCTTTTGGTGGACCTGGAAACGACTCTGTTGGGTTCATTGGCCAGCAGAGTAACATGAGCAACTTTGGTGCTTTTGCTGAGGAGATTGCTCAGCACGAGGGCGTCATGCCCGCTATCAGCGCTGGTACCAAGCCTGCTTCGATTGCATCGAAGGTGGTCCTTGCTACTATTATCGCTATCGCGCTGGCCGTGATCCTTTCCAGGTAAATCAGCCTGGTTTAGAGGTGTCTGGTAAGTTGACGCAGTCCTGGAGACGTTAGTTCGCATGAGTACCTAGTTCATGTTTTTGTAGATTAATAAATTGTTTACTTGCTGGAAAACTGAAAGCCTCCCATGTAAATTGCCCATCTAAACCTCGGAATTAAATGATTTCATAAACTTTCAAATCCCGTTCGAATAGTCTTTTAGTTCTTTTTCTTATTTTTTCAAAAACTAGACAATTAATATTGAAACAGCTGCAACTAGGGAAATCCAACCGACCACAGCTCAACAACAGTTCAACAATGGTCCAACCACGGTTCATCGACAGATGAGCAATAGTTGAACAACGGCTGAACTATGGTGAAACTTGGATTCGACTGTAACTACGTACAGTAATACAGATAATCTCTTATGTACATAACTACCACTCGTTTAACCGTGCCTGTTTTCCTCATTAAAGCGCAGTGCTGAAGGCACGAGGAGGCGCCACAAGCTAATCATTAGCTAGAAAGGTTAAATAGTGGTAGGGACGAGAAACATACGGCAGGACCGTGCTGCTGACTGATTACGGTCAACTTAAGGTTTGTTGCTCGGTGGTACTATGCCGCCTAAGGGGTTTGTTTCTACATATGTAATATCGAACTCTAAAACCTCTTTAGGAGTACCTAAATACTAACTTAAGTACCTACTTAGCCCAGGCTGTGTTTGCACAATTCTCCATACCTACCTACCTACTTCCTTGGTATTCATCCTATTCTCCATATACATCATATACAAATTTATGTTATCAAGAAGATCAACGTACCTCCCCAAGTGGAAATATACACAATGTCGTCCTTCCCATCGCAGCTCACCACCGATGATAAAAAATCGCCATCGCTACAACCAACATTGCTGCCACTATACAAAGAGTCCACGCCCGCCCCATCGCGGCGCGAACTCGCCGGCTCCGAATTGCTTTGCTTCGTCCTCCAAGCCTTCTTATGCTTTAGCTCCACCTTCGCCATCCTACTGACGGTCACGCTCTACGTGCTGCAACAACTGCGTGGATTCCACCAATTGATGCGTATTACTATATTCTTTCCGATTTGGGGCGTCTTATCCGTGTTAGGGATAACTGCGGAGGCGCTCGCGTACGGCTTGTGGTGCATTCGAAAGGAATGGTCGTGGTCGACGCGGGACCTTTTCGGCGATATTGGTGCACCAGACGAATATGGGCTTCCGGTGCTGGCGATTTATATGAAATTGTTTTGTCGCATTTGCTCAATAATTACTCTTGTGGTAGATGACTGCTTGGAAGTTGAGAAGAAGAAGGGTTTAGTGGAAAAGGGGCATGGGGGGTCGGCGAGCAGTGGATTGAGTTGATTGTGCCTTGCGAACCGTGTCTGTATAGGTCAATAGGTAGATACCTATATACCTACCTATATATATATATATATGGATATATAGGAAGGTAACGGGTACTGTGTTGCCCCTATATGTAATTTGGTCCATATGCCAATGTATCGGATAGAAACTCTCGATATATGAAGGAGCACCTGATCAACGCCCACCATATCTTTCAATCGCTCCTGGCCTAAGTTCATAGGTTTTTACCTTACATCATGTACATATAATATGCGAGGAAAGAACAGCCTATGGTGTTTCAGCTTGCTGAAATGAATATTAATACCCTGACCGTCTGGGCCACATTCATTCTTCTTCTCTCTTTCGTTCTTCGCGAATCCTCGAAGTGTTCATGGACTCTATTGCATCCTCTACTCTCTCCTCCCAGCGCCCTGGGCGGCGCTGGTACCTCTTTCCAGCCACTTTTCTCACCCTAAGTTGCTTGATTGCTTTGCCCGTTTCGGGCTTTCCACACTTGGCCGCGCTGTTATCTTCACAACCTTGGCCGGACATCGTTCTTCCACTCATAGTCTTTGGCATAACAACCTTCGTGTTGTTTGTCCTTGGCTGTTTGCTGGAGCTCGGGGCGGCCCTTGTTCGTAAAGATACCAACGGCCATGTTTTCGGAAATACTCAAGTAGTTGAAGAAGGGTATTTCATAGAAGTGTATTACATGATCGCCGTGCACTCTGTCGTCAAGATCCTTCGGGTATTGGGGATAGAGCCTCACAGCGATGATGTATGATCTGAAAACAATATTGATCTAGGGGGTGCCCAGCCCTAGATTTCTATTGGTGATTACCTCGATCCAGCGTAACTTTGGGCGGAGTCGAGGAGTCGCGGTTGGGTGGTGGGCGGGCATGGGATTATTCCTCTGACCTGAATTTTACTTAATTTTATTTCTTTCTCTTCTTTCTTTTTATTTCCCCGAAACCCCTACGAGATATTTATGGGAGTGTTAATGACTTATCAGGTAAGTACTCTCTCAATAGTTATAATATTTGGAACTACTCTATCCTTAATAAGCTGTCAGATACACCGCTTGCAACTTCGCCGCAAATCAGCTACAGAACATTCTTCCACAAATAGATGACTCCTATAATCCCGCTAGCTATCTCCTAGATGGCCGAGGTACTAGCCGTATCTCAACACCCCGTCTCTCAGCTCGTACACATTACTTTCTCTTCAGTGTATAACCGTCATCGCTGGAAGTAACAACTTGTTCTTTGAATGAAATTGGAGGTGAGTACTGATAAATTATTTGGGGATATGGTGGCTGATATGATACTCCTTTACAACAACCTTGCCCTTGCTACTGGTCGGATCTTCTAGATATCCTTTCCCATTGACCTCGAGATCTCCACGCTGCTCCCGAAAGTCCAGACGAAAGCTATATCGACTGGATTGTGTTAGAAAGGTTAATACGTTGCCCCATGTTCTCGAAATTAGGCTTTTCAAGCTCAGTAGCCTATCGCAGTATCAAGGTATGTTTTCATATCTTTACCAAACTCAACATAGACACTAATTACTCTGACAGACTGGATATTCGTATCTCCTGTGTCCCCGTACATGTAAGTAGTCGACCGTTCAAAGGGGGTTAATTCCAATGGAACTAGCTGATGAACATGCTCTATAGGAGATCCTAGACTATGTACAGGGGTCTAAATCATAGTGGCTCAGTTTTCAAACTCCCTTCTGCTCTAATAGCGCCTAGTATCACCTAAATAGGCGAGATCGATGGCCCTAGAGAACACTGCCTTTATGGTACCTCTCATCAATCAACTGTAGGGCTAATATTATCCCCAATCATGATTGAGCTAATGAAAGGTTAGTTCTGCTGGATAACTCAACCATGGGAACTAGTGGTTTGGAGTCGCACTGGAGCAGGTTGGAAGTTCAGGAGGATCGGGGTCAGCCCATGGAAAAGCCTCAGTAGTAATCCTGGATGGTTACAAGAGTCTGTTGGTGGCTCGCTCGAATGAGGACTGGATGGAGGAAGTCTTGATTATGTATACCACAATCCCTAGTGGCAGATAGTTTAGAGTTCCCTGCGAAGCAGTCTCGTTTACCACCTAGTCTCTAAATCACGCCTCATGGTTCTCTCTATGTTGACTAAATGTACAGTTCCTACACCACGCTTCCCTTCTGGTATTCCAAGAGACCAGGTCAGTCGTATTCCACCAGTATCACTGTGGTAACCTGAGTGGTTTTATTGACACTCCCATAGCTATTCAAGATTCTACGAGCTACGGAGGAACTAGATTCAATTATTGACTCAAGATTGATTACTAACTACGGTATTGATTTATCTTATCCGATAACCCAGGCCCATTCAGTGAAGAGATTCTACCGTTGGGGAGGGGAGCCGGAGTATTCATCATAGGTGATAGAATGTCTTAACTCATGACCAATGCTAGAATATTAGGTGACCATGGTTAGGTGACCTAAGTATACGCCCCACACTCTACTTGCCCTAAGGTTTCTAAACTTCTAATACAGCTAATATGAAACTCATGACCTTCGTCTATTTCAACGACCAAGGGGTCCCAAAGGCCTTAATTTTAATTAAAATATGCTACTGCACCTGAGTCGAGGAGCCAACATGCTCGCCATTTGATAGGGAGGCCTTACAAAAAGAACAAAACTAGGTATCAATCCTTAGGGTCAAGGTTCCGGTATTTGGCTCCTAGGGTACTGCGACTCCTTCTGCGGGACATTTCTTTGCGACTATCCCTTTGGGACCCGGTTCTAATAGGAATCGAAACCTAGAACTCCCGTTGTGGGGAGACATTTAAGGGCAAGCGTCTGTGTCTGAGGCATTAACAAGACCGACTATTCAGAGGCCACTATGCTGGCGATCCGCCGTACATTCCGTTCAGAAATGAGTCAATTGTTTCTATATAAGCATTGTAGTTGTTGTGTCATAGTTTACCTTCAGCCCCTATCCGATTAATTACCTAATCATCCAAATTCAGAGACATCGATACACTGTGTAATAGAAAAATGGTCAAAGGTACCTAGCCTGCTCTTGATTTATTTCTTATTTCGCTCGATAAATAATTTACTGAATACTAGGCATTTATCCTGGATTCGCAGTATTGATATTATAATGTTACAACCTTTATCCCTTATCCTTTCAGGTAGAGAAAGTGAACCATGTACTAACGATACAGTACAGGACTGTGTACTCTAATATCCCCTGGTATGCCTATATAGGTAGTTGACACGGAACCTGATAGGTAGCGGGTAGTAGCCATGTAACGCAGGGGATAATTAAGCTAAATCAATACATGCGACACTTTTCCTCTCTTCTAGCGAATCAGGTTGGGTCTGCATTTACACACCCGAATACCGCAGTAAGAGTAGTTACCGGTATGCAGAGATCCATCTTTATTGCAGCCGACGCCGTAGCGCTCCTGGCACAGTTTTGTCGAGTTGGGGGTGCCGCAATCTGGGTGATAGCCCCCCTGCTTGTTTTCTTCCGCGCGTCTAATATGGGTCGGCGTCGCGCGGACGGCGGAAGCGACTAGGAAAAGTAAAAGAATGTACGTCTGGAAAGTAAGGTGGTTAGCTAATTTGCGACCGCGCAGTAATTTTTTACATCGAGTT
This sequence comes from Annulohypoxylon moriforme, assembly GCA_022695765.1. NCBI lineage: Eukaryota > Fungi > Ascomycota > Sordariomycetes > Xylariales > Hypoxylaceae > Annulohypoxylon > Annulohypoxylon moriforme. The sequence continues at coordinate 49,387 of MU403145.1, read as the reverse complement.
CGGTTACCTTCATGGTGTTTTATTGATGTTTATGTTCTGATTTCGTAGAGCGTACGTCGCGCCAGTGTTACGCAGACGGAAAGAATGGTAGAAGTTTGCTGATGGAGCTCAGAAATCCTGGCCGTTACGAAAATATTTAAAGTCCACGACCCCCCTGAGGACTGGTGGTTTGCTCGGTCCATAGCAAACATGAGAAGATTAAATTCAATCTATAAATTCAATAATGGAAACGCAAATTTCATTAATCATGATAACACACTTCATAACACACTGCCGTAGAGCGACAGTATCTCCTGAACCATCAGGAGAAAAAGCTACCTAATAACTTCCAAACAGGCCCGAGAAAAATCCTCCGACGAGTACCCACAAATCACCGAAGAACATCTCCATTATCTTCCCTTGCGCCTGTTCGGCCGCTTTCCACGAGTCGAAGTTGGAGATTGAGGCTCAGGGTTCGATTCATTTGCTTCCTCGTCTTCCATTCGATGCATCTCGGACTCATCATATTCAATACTAATGTGGTCCTCGTCATCTTGGATCTCCGCCGAGGGATCATAGTTTCCTAGATCCATCATTTCTTCACCTCCTTCCTCGTTGTCATCCGTCTGCGTTGTCCCAACAGGCACAAGTCCCTTGCGACGCCGTACAGTATCTTCACGACGGAAGAAAGGGCTGTTCTCGTTTAATGGCTTTCCATTGCATAAGAAGCCCATCGGCGTATGAGTGAAGTCCTGGCCACGTCGGCGAACCGCTAGGTACTCCTGCGTAAAAGTGTACGGCTTGGAAGTAAGACCCTTGAGTTTCTGACTCGAGCGTAGAGTTTTTGGCTTAGGATCGGAAGCGACTTTTTGCGATTTATCTGGATCGCTTGACCCCTCGGCGGAGGCCGTTTGTTGGTCTGTGGTATCCATCTCCGAGCTATCAATCTCGTCCATTCCGGTTGTAGATAGGTCAATGCCCAGCATATTGCAGATGCTGTAGTACTCGGACCATTCGAAATACAGCCTTCCCGCAAAGAACCCAAGCTCAGTAGCCAGCGATTCCGAAGGTTGCCAGTCTCTAGAAATGGGCGGCATAGAATAAAACCTTAGCTTATTGAAATGCATCATTCGTCGAGTGACAGGTGCCGCATAGACCAAAAGACGAGTTGGACTACTTTTGCCCCCTCTCTCTATCTCCTGGATGATTTGGATTAGATGCTCGGCCTCCTCTGGCGTCACAATAATTGCAGCTTCTGGGTTTCCTGTATGAAGAATCCATTGAACAGGGCGCTATGTATGAGAGATTAGCAAATTTTTTTCGATGGGAAGGTAAAATACGGGGGAGAGATACCATGAAATTGTCATTGGCAGACTCAATGATTAACTTGACGGTCCGTTCGAATTCGCTTGAAACGAAAAGCTGAGAAGAACTGATCTCGTAGTTCACCTTATATTTCCTCCCAAGAGCCGTCCTTGCTAAAGCTCTCAGAACATGGATAAAGTGATCAGATCCAGCAGGTATTCTACCTGTCCTAGCAAAGGTTTCTAGATCTCTGTGAAGGCCTGGGAACTTGTGAGGTGTGTAAGGTAGCGGCTTTTTAACTTGTCGCACAGCCTCAACTTCATTCTCCATCTCTCGCTCCTGTTCTACCTCCTGTAGTGCTGAGGCGTGGACAGCCTGGCCGGTGTCTTGGAAGTTCTTCTTGCGTGACTCAAGCTCCTTGACATATCCTGCTATCTTTGGATTTGACTTTAAAGATGTGTCTATCTTGGTTTTAGACTGCGGGCCATAGAGTTGTTGTAAAGTCTGACGTTCTTTATGCTTAATAGCATTGATGAATGATATTCTATGATCTTCGTCACTTAGGAAATTTGGGAAATCCTCAGCTGCTTGCATTCGGTTGCAGTAATCTGTGCCTTGTGAGTAGTAAAGAGGCTGTAGCTGTTCAATTCCATCACAGGTATTGCTTATGAGCCACCGAATCCTATAATTACGTTAGTCTTCGCCAATGATGGAGAGAATTTAATTTTGATATGGCAAGTGACGATTTAAACCTACACATCATATGAATTTATCCACTCAGCGTCTATTTTACCACATAAGTCTCGAATGCTTTGATTCACCTCGGGAGGAGCAAAAAATGCAACAGATTGTGTTGTGCCCAGCTGGCGGAGTCTCATGGCAGCTAAGCTTAGTTAGCCTTGCAGTCTTTTCGATAGGGCATATTACCTATCTTACCTTGCACAGTATGGTCTTTTGTTTGGCTTAACCCTAGAGTGAGAGCAGCTCGAGCATATTGTCCAAACTTGAGATCAGTCCCCCGTGTATGGGCCTATTTGGAGTAAGCTTTGAGCATCCCGGATATATGGAGGAAAACGAGAAACATACCTCGTCAAGATAAACTAGGACTTCATTCAAATTATCCGCGTAAGGCGAAGCAAGCAGAGGGGTCTTAGTTCCTTGCTTGGAGAGGATCCATGGACTATCGCCTTCGAAATATAGTGCTACTACTGCTCGGCCGTCCACTTTTAACCAATTCTCGGCCAGCTCCTTGTTGGATTGCTCAAGTATTTGAGCACCAGAATCAATAAGGATGCGGATATTGTGTCTTTTCAACATATATAGGAATGAAATTTCATTAATGCGTTTCTGGTTTTGGTCGGCCATCACAAAATAGCTCTTGGATCGTGGCTGCAGGAGGTATGTGAGTACCTCTGCATTTGTATGAGATAGCGCAGGTAAGTCATCTTGTTTGATAGTCAATGGTAGGAGCGGTTTGATGTCATTCGTGCCTATTAAAAGGGGGTTGTCAACATTTAAGCTTCATCTAGAGATAAAGGGGTAAAAGTGGAGAAATGATACTAACCAGAGAAACCAGTCGTGAGTCCTCTTGACTGGCTCAGGGTCTTATTCTTGTTTAGTTGATTAGGCTGGGTGTGAGATGGTAAAGCTATATCCCAGCCGTTGGACTGCAATCGAACTTTGAACTGTTTAGCGTGGGGTGGGAAGACAAAATTGTTCATGAAATAATCGATGACAGGAACTTTGAATCGCACGCTGTTCCATATTTGGCTCATTTGCTGCGAATCATCCACGTTGATTGAGTGCCAGTCTCTCAGATAATCTGGGAAGTCTTCATCTTCGGTCCATTTATCATACTCAGAAGCAGGATCATCGGACTTTAGGACAGCTTCTAGGGCCTGACGGGTTTGTGATATGTTAATGCCGCAGTAATAAAAAGCCAAAGTAGTTAGTAAGATAGCGACCTGATCTAAGTCAGTAATTTTATCATGGTGAGCCTTGAGCGTATGTAGGTATGATAGACATTTCAACCAGTACTTACATCGACATGACCAAATTCGGATTGGTCACTTGGGACCCCTTTTGCGTGGAAAGGAACCGCTACCGGATCTCGCGAAGGGTGAAGCCCATATTGAACACCGTATCGCTTTTTAAGAGTCATTATAAGGATTCGATGGACGAACAATCCTCGAAGTAGATATACGATCTGTTTGATATGGGGTCGATCGGGACACAATCTGCTGATACGATCCAAACTTGACTGGCGAACCTTGCCACTGGAGAGGAACTCTTTGATCGCTATACGGTCCGCCGGATCGATAGAGTCTATGGGAATTATGCCCCTGGCACCTCGACAAACGTCATACCTGAGGCGGTTAACCATCTCTTCCTCAACATCCGGCCGGAGGAAGAAAACAAAAGGAAAGCCTCCATGTGGGCGTCTCACAACCTCGATTGAATAGCGGTAGCTGGCGGCTAGGTCGTATAGATGCATATCCATCAAGGCTAAAATTTGTTCGACAACTATCCATCGATGTGGATGCCCATCTACGGTCATCTGTGACCCAGAAGGATATATGAGCTGTGTCTTGACGGCAAGTGTATGATCACTCTCATCCAGCACGTCCCGTGCACATGATTGTAGCCACCCTTGGACTCGGACCATCATGTTAGCCTCGGGAATCTCTTGGTCGAGCACTCTTTGAAGACCAGATAACATGAACGACATTTGATGCTCTGGGAGGCAAAGCATTATTCCTCGTTTTCTCTGGATATCGCGATGTAACCGATGGAATAACTTGATATGGCCTTCTTTGGTCGAAGTTCTCCGAGAAAAGGGCACATGGCTGATCTCTCTCCCAACCAGGCCGCCTAGACGGCCATGAAGCAATTGAGCTGTTGTTTTCAGCAGGGATTTGGGAACAGATACTCGGACGAGGTTCTTGCCATCTGCGAGCAGAACCGCAGCCATAGGAATGATACATGACGTCTTGCCCTGTCCCATATTCAACTGTAGGACGCTATTGGCCTTTGATTCTGGCTCTATTATTGCTAACGCGACTTCGACTTGAGTCTCACGAATGAGCAGGTTTGACTCGACCTCAAGTAAAATCCAGTCTGGATAATCCTCCACTCTCCAGTTGCTGTGACCAACATTCATTCGTTCTTCCTCGTAACGGGCGTATTCACCTGAATTCTTGTATGACTGCATACGCAATTGCCTTTGCAAGCTTGTAATCGACAAAGCGAAATCGAGTAGCCTTTCCTTCATCCCTGATCCGAATGAACGTTTTGTGGTCGATCGGAGTTGTTCTAGAAGGGTGATCTTAGTGATAGCAGGCCATAGTTGGCCTTGTCGCAACCACTGTATTTGCCTTGCGGAATATGCGCCATTTGGTTGCTCTACTGCTGATTCTATTTCGGCTAAAATTGCCTTTACAAGCGATTCCAGCTGAACAACTGTGGACTCATTAGATGATGTTAAGGACGAAACCGCCGCGGCCTGCGAACTGCGGATTCTAAAAGCAGCTAGACTCTCTTTCAAGTCTGCCGCGTACCGTTTCTTAATAGTTGATTTTGAATTGGAACATTCGTTAATGATTCGCTCCAATTCTTGTGACGCCTTGTCAGCTGGACTATCAAGAAAAGGTAGCCTAGGCTGGGGTGAATTTCCCCAGGAATTGATACATTGTTTCGTAATATTTGCCCTAACCTTGTGAATGGGCATTCCGATCATATCGTGGCCAAGCATCGGTAACCTGTAATCTGGTAGTTGAATATGGAACGTCAACTCAGAAGGAATGAAAGCTGGTTTTTGAAACTCAACATCAGAATGTCTTTCATTTAAGATTTCCTGAACGGCTTGAAGGTGAATATAGAATTCATAGTTACGCCAGGCCCTCTCCCATTCAGGTCGCACATGTTCTAGAGCAGCGGGAACATCTAATAAATAAGAGCCTTCGGCGTGCTTTGCGCTCAGACTATGAGTAGGCCATGCGGATATCAGAGTTTGTGCCAATTTCTTGCAGTCCGAGGTTGCTTTCTGGATATGGGTGGCTCGGGCCTGGTAGAGCTTTCGTTGACTTCTACTGCTCGCGAATTCTACGAGAGGAGGGTCTTCAGGAGGAGGCACTTGGAATGGTTCGATAAGCTTGACTAGAACGTCAACTTGTGGTGTTTGGTGCGGCCGGAAGCTGCAGTATTCATCATGAGCAGGGAGAGCCAAAGATTGAAGATCACCCCAGTGAGCGAATGCAATCAATGTTCGAATCAGCTGCATATTTGCGTTAGATCGGAAGGAAATTACTCCCAGGAAGAACATGAGCTTATATTGGCCTTGGATATCTTTGACGGCGTTGACAAGGGGGCCAAATTCTCGACGTATGTCGACTTCGAGGCGATCATGTAGTGTAATCTTATCAAAATCCTGATTATACCCCTTGATTGTGAGTGACTGGGAGAGGTTCGCTGCAAGGTCTTTCACGGTAGACATAAACATTGGTTTATCGCGTATGATACTGGCTGCCTCTAAAACGTTGGTGTATCGTGAACTGCTGGCGCGAGGATCGTGTCTTGCTTCGTATATAGTATCGTCTGGAATATCAAGTTGTAGTCCATAGCTATATCTCTCGAAATTCTGGCGCCGGCGGAGAGCACGTAGGTTCAGATGAATATCACTAGATGGTGGCAGCTTCTCTGTCTCCAGCTTCTGGGGATGGAACATATCCAATCTATCCGACTGGGAAATTATCTTATCAGCTAGGATATGAAATTCTTCTCGTTGAACCAAGGCGGGTAAATCATGATCCCACGTCTCTTTCTTCATGACCTGGAGGTCTTCGGGATAGTATTCTCGTTTTGGAGAAAGCCCCGAAAGGGAACATAATATGTTTGTCGGGAGGACTGTTAATGGCGCCCATGGTTGAGCTATACCCGAAGTCAAAATAGCTAGAGAGCTTTCGGTTCCTGTCAAGCCTGTCAAGGGATCCGGTAGAACAAAGGATGTGAGTGCATGTATCTCAGCCTTTTTATATACTAGTGCGGGTTCTGAGGCGCAATCTATTCGCCCGAGGGTTCTATTGATCATGAATCGGATATAGTTGGCTGATGGGGTGCGTGGATGTGTAAGTTGAACGATCACTTGGACGTGGCAGCCCCTTTTTCTTGCCCTGAGTAACCCTAGTGGGGCAAGAACAAAGCGATCTTGGGAATTTTTTAAACTCCGACAAACCAATTTGCTATCAAATCCGTACCAAGTGTCAATACACTGGGAAGGATCAATTTCGGCTTGTAGATGTGAAGATTGCAGCAGTTTGTTTCTGTTGACAAACCACCTAAGCTGCATTCGAGGCATCTCAACGGTGGGTGCAAACCCTCCGCCTGGTTGGTAGATCGTTAAATGCATCGGATGTTCAAAGTACGCAAAAATCTTCGACACGCGGTTAAATAGAGGACTATAGGGATCCACCAACGTCTCTTTACCCATTGCATTAGGTGTAAATCGTGAACATGTCGATGTTGTAACATCCAGCCTCCAGTTGTGTGGGTGGGACTTCCAAATGTTTCTGGACTTTGACCGGATCTCGAGGATTCCGGTGACAGGGTCGCTACATATGTCAGCCGAGAAATAGACTCGTTGAAGCTTACTTTGTAACTTACAGCCAATGAATACAATTATCAATAAGGTTAGCGGGAAGGTCAAATTGATTCCCGTTACGGAACTTCTCCCTTGGAATGAGCTCCAGGACCTGTTTCCCACTGATAGCACGGATGATAGTTTCTTCACCGTCATATCCAATATGTGTTTGATAACCCTCTCTATCAAAAGCCAAAACTATACCGGATATTAGATTAGTTAGGTAGCCTCTACTAGAATAGAATGTGTTGGTGGAGGGCAACGAATAGAAGAAAATGTGGAAATAAATGGATAAATAAAATAGAGAATTTACCGTGAACCATCCCAGGACTCGTTGAGGGGTACTTCATGAGACTAGTTTGGCTTCCAAAAAGCTCTTCGAGGATAATGGTGCTTTTCGGATCCGTAGGGAGTTTCTGTATCGGCGTACGTTAGTATAGAATATATCGTATCAGACTATGATAGGAGTACTTACGCCAAGAGGTTGGCCATCTACTAATAAGATACCGAATATATAATTATAGCTTACAGTTCCTATCCCTTCTAGCACATCATTCAAACTAATTTGGACCCATCCGTCACTTTCAAATGTGATAGCAAAAATCGTTTTCGATGCGGCAGCCGGCCACAGGTTCTGGAGCGCAGCATGTAAAGAGCTTCCTGCATACGTCTCAATCCATTGCCGTATTAGATCCTTTAGATCATGCATCATTCTTAAATCCCGGACGAAAGAGTTCTTCACGATTCGCCCTAGGGATGCAATATTGTCCGGGACGTTGTCGTAGACTGTCGCACTGCATTCGATGAATGTGGAAATATCCTCTTCTTCAAGAACTTGACTGACTGTCATCTGGAGAGAAGCATATGTTCTTTTGCAGAGAAGGGCAGCCCATAGAAGATATGACTGGCAATTTCTCTTATTATCCAAGTCACCAGCGGAATACATCTCCGTTCGTAGCAACCGTACCCACTGTAAAGTGATCTGCCTAGCCTCAGAAAGCAAATCCAAGGACATTATCGTTAAGTGATTCATATCCGGCGCCGTAAATGCAATCAATCTTAGAGTTAATATGATGATAATCTCCATTAGATGAGTCTCACGCCAATTAGAGGCAATAGCTTCAAGTTTTGCCTTGAGTTGTTGTAACAAAGCTTCGCAGAAAGAATCGTCTTCGAAAACATAGTGTATAGCTCCAAGGAGCTCGTGGTGTTCCTCGGATGGACCAATCTGATGGGCTAAATGATCAAGGAGCATAGTCGTCGTTTCTGTGGATAGGTTGAGATTAGATGACCCTAGTTCTCTCAAGATGGTGATCCACCGTCGACGTTTACCAGATAAGAGGTGTTGAAATGCCATATATTCGTGTGGGTTGAGACTTGATGGGCAGTATGAATGGGATGCGGCAATCTCGTAAGAGGATGGGCCATCACCATAAGCTTTAAAACTCTGGGACTCGAGAAGGGCCGAGAAAGGAGAATTCTTTGGAAGTGACAGCTTGCAGTGATGCTCAAATGTAGGGCGAGCTTGTCTATGGCCGGGCCAAGATTGAAAGGCCTTGTCGTAATATGATAGCTTAAGGCCGTTCGGGAAGCATACTTGATCAAGATCAATGGGGAATTTCTTCCCCCTATAGTGGGTCATCAAGACTAATCGAAGTTAATAGGAATCCTGTTCAATATGGGAAAGCGCTGTAGCTTACATGATTTCGTCGTTGATGCAAGAGATATGTTCCCAGGAACTCTGGCGTACGCTTGCAGGCCCGAATAATCTTGCAAGCATATCTTGGGTTTAATTCCCTCTTCCTGAGATGGTTTCGCAATGCCATGTAAGATTGCCCACGTGGCATCACGATATGAAGCAAGGGCTTCGGGGCACCTAAGCTCAAATACTATTGCTTTCGCCATCACTAGGTTCTCGGGAAGTGGAGACTCGAATGCTCTTATTGTCATACGGGACCTCTGTCTGTCTAGCTCGCACTTCGGACAGGTGTACTGATCGTGTGTCGGATAGAGTCTGTCTATTGACTGGACATAGATGCAAGTCGCGGAGTCATATTCTTTAGTCAACCTCTCATATTCAGCACTCATATCACTCCATTCTTGTTCTTTTTCTTCTAGTTGCCGTGCGGAAGTTGACTGTATCTCTGCCAGGATACTTGCGAGCGGCCCAGAACCTGGAGACTCATTAAAGTACCTCTCCGCGAAACAACCTTTGCAGGGGTCGTCGAATATTGTGGCCCGAGATCCTCCAGACCGAGATATACGACCTTGGATATATGACTCAACTTTGCGCGCGCGCGAGATGTCGGATAGTAGGGGGAGACGGAGTATCTCCAGTAGACGCGTAGTAAAGACAGGGTGGAAGTCATATAGAAGAGGAAACATTTTGCAGGCAGCTTCATCAAGAGTCACCCATGCCTCCATCAAAGTAAGGAGCATGATCGACTTCTGCTCTGCATTATCATCATACTGGCCGTTGATTTGACCGATATAGTCGTAAATAATTCCATGCAGTTGTTTAACCCGCGCTGACAAGCTTATCGAACCTGAAGATATATCGGAAATGGAGTATCGAATGTGTTCTTCCTTGTCAAAAAGCTTAAGAAACTGATTGCTGATGGCTTGTATATGAATTTTGGGCTGTTGAAAAGTTGTACGAGGGCGGGCTGCCCTGTGCGGCACCGTATTTTGATACCTTTTACGAGCACTGATTAGATATTCACGGCTCGAAAAAAGGCTTAGCCGCATCTCCTTTGGGTTCGCTTGACGGGGCAATGGTGGAATAGGCCTAATCATTCCTTTCTTCTGTTGATTCCAGATCTTATTGATCCTGAAAGTAGTAGCCTCCACGGCGGTTTTGAAGAGGGGGTTAAGGGCTCGGCTCAATTTACCATAAACCTCCTGAATGGTTCTTGGTTGCTCTAGGCAATATCGATCGAGCTTGTAAAGACGACGACATAGTTTTGTTTTGAGGAAAAATTGATCCTCTAGAGGGATAACGTCTTGAGTATCATCGAGTATCATGGCATGGATGATGCACATTAGAAACTTGTACTGAATTCGGCCGTGTGCTCCACCAAGAATTGTTGCCAGATAGCGGGAGATACCAACACGAAGAACAAGCCAATATGGCAATCTTCTCCAAGGTGAATTTCTAGACCAGCAGACGTCATCTCTCACCCTTTTCCGAAGAAGAATGGGGGAAATGCGCTTGCCATTTGCCTCGAGGATTGCAGTGAGAAAAGATGTGATTAAGGCTGGATGTGCATTTTCCCTATCCTCCGCCACTTGACGCCCCGCCTTTGTCGCATACTCGGAAAACTTCTGGGTGGACTCTGTCGAAGCTTGCTCTAGGAATACCGAAAGATTCTCCAGGAAGGCATCGTCGTAGAAGGTCGAAGAAGGTACCAACACAGCTGTTCCGGGGAATGTCCATGAAAGGGTTTGCGACGCCAAGACGGACTCACGCTTGGGAGATGCTTCGAAAGTTTCAAATAATATGTTGCCACTGAATTTTGGGCTGCAAGGGTTTTGTGAGTCTCGGATAAGTTTTTATGAATGGTGGGCGTAGGATTAACTTACTCAACAGGCTTCTGAATAATAATTCCTGCGTTCTGGGCCGCCACATGAAGAATGATGACATCAGAATCGCGAAGTTGTTTGAGATTGATACTTAGTTGACTTCTTTCCAGCTTCCCACCGATATTGAGAGCTCTGCAGAGTAGAAGCGAACGCCTGAGTGAGTCCCAGATTTGCCAACAGTTGGCATCTTGTGCGTCTCTCATCAACTTAGAAGCAGCGGTTAGACGATCTACTAGCCCACGCTCAATCTCATCAATACTGGGATCAGATTCTTGGGGTAACTTTATAGGTAGAGCTATATGGTTGAAAAGGCTCTTCAGAGCCCCGGCCGGGGTGTCGGAGTTGTTAAAATCCATCGACGCGCATGGATCAAACCATATAGGAAATTTAAGCAGATCAGCTATTGGAATTTGTAGATCTAGGAGGTGGAGGATTTGCGAATATTAGGACTAGCGAGGGATGCTCCTTCATAGAAGCTTTGAGGCTGAAAATAGTACAGTATTGGAAGAAAATCAACATAGATATTAGGGAGTTCGTAATCACACTGGATGGATCACCTTGAGTCGTGATCGGAAAGATATGACGGACGGAGACATTGAGGGGGAAGTTTGGAAGGTTTATGAAGTTACTAGGCACCTAGTGAGAAGGGTATATTTGATGTGAATTTCAAGGGTTGTGAGAGTGAGTTATCATTTTTTAATATGTGTGGCATACGAGGTTCGCTACAGGAAAGTGTATTAATGCGGTTCGCTGCAACCAGATTGACGAGTGAAGAGTTCAGCTGGTGTTATGAGCTCTCACTGGAACCACTTGGCGGGATGATGAATTGAAAGGCAGCGAACCAATCCTTTTGAATGACTTGTTTGGTGTTGAAACACCGGAGAGGCAAGCGGGAGGTAACCGAACGAGAGTAAACGAGGAGGTGACCTACTAGATACCTAGTAGGTACCTAGTATCGGCCCAGTAAGGCAACCCAAAACAGATTCTGTCGTGCTTGCCTTATTACCTATTATCATGATTGGTTACATGGTTACATAATCCGACAATATGACCTGTCATCTGATGGCAGCTGGCAATTGTGGATATCGACGGAAGCAAGTAGAAAAAGTACCTAATACTTTCCCCTCTCCTATCATAAAAAATACAAGATACATACAGCTGAATTGATTTTGCTTTTTCCTAAAACAAGTTTAGTCTTAGTTCTTGGAATATCATTCACGATTGTCAAAGAATAGTTCATTCGAAAGGTTTTACAAAAATATTATATTATTGTTCTCAGTATGGCATATGTATAAATGTTGTTAAACTTCGGAATTAATAATCTCGTGGTGATCGATTGAATGTGAAAGGAAGGTTAGATCTTTATATGTTGAGAAAATTCACGATGGCTTATTATCCTCATCCTTCGGGAGGGGGTCACCACTGACCAATTCCTATTGGACGGCTCCTAATCTGCAGCTTACCGCAATTAAGTAGTGATGTCCTGCACCGGATCTCTGCCACACCCCTGTACCCTCAGCTGTTATTTTCGCTAAAATACCAATCATGAAAACAGCAAGCGAACCTCGCTCAAATATCCCTCAATCAAAGCTCCAAGAGTTATTATTAGTTCTCGGGCTTGTAAATACTTAGGTACTAGGTACCTTGTACTCATCCCGCATAAATATACGAGAATACTTCTTTACGGAATGGCGGAACTTGGCCATAAATCGCCCGAATACACCGGACCAAAATACGATGACTCATGGTGATACGGGAGAAAATTCAACGATAAAAAAAATTCTAGCGAAGGATGAGTAATCTGGTAGCCCGGCAATCGAGTTGGAGGATGTGACCTGCGTCGTATTCTATTTATGCATGCGGGCCCTTAGGATTTCTTCCATTGAGGTAGGTGTGTATTGACTATAGCCTCATATTCTAGGCGGCAAGAATTATATATTGAGATATGACGACCCTGCGTTAATTAATGTAACGTTGGTGTTGGAGGGGAATGGAATTTGACGATCCCATATGTGGCTATACCTGGTAGATGGGGCTTGCGGCGGTGTCTTAAGAATTGTTCTCGGATCGGCATAGGGTCTCACCCTTTACGAGTAATACGTAAGAAGCGTTCGTCATGTGGCGCTTTAAGTGCTTGCATACTACTCTATCTTGCCCGCACCGCTAAAAAGCCCGGAATCTTAGTAACATCGAAATAACAACGTCCGCCCTTCGCAGGTTTGCTTACATTATCATCGGCGATGAACCGGTTACCAATCGATCTGATCTAGAAATCGGAGGGATCTCTCGCCACGTGCGCACTAAAATCAAACAGAAACACATCCCACGTTTCATTTGACCAGGATCCGCAGGATCCATGGATGGGGCTCGTCAGCTTGTAGGGCTGAACCAGACCCACCCGCATATAGACCATGAGATGCCAGCTTAGTCAATACAATTCTATAGCACTAACCTATGAGATAGAAATATTGATAGCAAGAAGTTGTGGGATGATTTATTACCCCACCGCAGACGATTATCATCGAATGAAACAGACCGACTAGTACCGGAGGATTGCTCATTCCTTACCGAAGGTTAAAAGGGGCAAGCAATGTTTTAGCCATGCTTACATCGATACTATGGCCACCGGATACTAGGTATATGAAATGGTATGCATAAGATCACAGCTAACGGACTCTTCCAGGAAGTACTATGATAGAAGTACCTAGGTAGTATATTGACAAAAAGGGAGAGTAAATACTATATAAGTAGGCAAGTACAAAGTACATCGCTGTGGAAAATATCTATCGCTGAATCTATCGCAGACTGTATCCAAATTCTAAGTCGTCTATATTCCCCGTAGTCCATGCCAGCATGAATTCATCCCTATTTTCCCGAACTCCGAAATATAGCGTCAGATTTCCTGTGAAGTGAAATAAAATTGATGTCCTAGCAGTGCCGTATTACCCCTTTAAACCAACATAATATTTCGAGACGTGACGTAAATCGTGCGAACAGGGAATTTGGCTCGGATGGCGTCAATGACTGGGTCACTAGCGACATCGACAACTGGAAGTCCACTGCTAGACGATCGACTTGCAAATCTAATTGCGGGTGCGGAAAAGGTGACGTGACGCCCATCGCTGGAATGTCTGTCCCCTTCCGGCACATTGACTCGTTGGCGCATCTTTCCAGACCTGAGGTCAATTTCGGCAATGAAATCCTCGTTCGTTCTCGCCTCACGCCTCCTTTTCTGCGCTGGTTCGAAGTTTGTTACCAGTCTCGACTCTGGATCGATCCAAATGGTCCCCCCATCAACATGAACGTGGATATAAGAGCACGAGGCATCGAGTTCCATACAGTGAGGACCAACGTATGGACTGATGTCGATCGTAGAAGTAATATCCCCAACTGAGATATCAAAGATGGAGATTTCGTGAGATAGTTCAATAGGGGCAAAATTATTTCCCTGCCTGTGACGTTGGCTTATGTAAAGCAGATTCCGGCTCCAGTCATGAATAATCTCCTGCGGTTCTGCAAGGAGGTCGTCGAGTATGTAGACGCGGTACGAGACCGCAACGTCCGCGAATGTGCACGGCTGGCTTTCTGATCCGCTCATACTGGATTCTGTGTCTCTTGATTCTTGCTGGCCTTCAGAATTGTTCCTGGCGGTAAAGATATCGCGGCAGCGATGTGTACTAGGACGAGTCTGGGTGACTTCTCTGCTTGTCTTCTTGTCTTTGGATCCCATCGTTGCGGGTGCACTAGACCAACTTATAACGTTCTATGCTTGTCTCTCAATCGGAGGCCCCCACCGTCACCGCGACTCGTGTTGACTGTAATACTGTAGGTACTGCGAAGAAAATAGATTCACCTGATCAACGGTGTAAGTAGAAGATCAGTTTGAGGCGTAACGTTTTGTCCAATATTCTGAAGAATAAGAGAAGGAAGGTCGGGAGAAGGAATGTACTTTGCTACGCCATCTCGTTTTCACGTTGTAGGACTTCATGATCGATGTCAAATATCGGGACCACGGCGTATTCCAACGCGCTCGGCAGCCGATTTCCAGTAGGTCGGTAATGCCCCCTTCTCAGTGATTACGTTACTGGAAATAGCTATCAGCTCAATGCTAGGGCTGACCAATCACGATCCCATACTGGATCGCAGCTCGTAAGCCGTAGCCAATCAGAAAATCCGCTTAGCGAACGCAGCCTCATTATGGGTACTAAAACTAGCGGTCCGTTAGGATTCGGGGGTTTCAAGCATTACTTGGGATCTGAATAGGCATCAGTTTAACCATACGACCCCGAAGTCTGTATCCGGATTCGGCTTGCCATCTGGTTAAAAAGCAGCCGCAGTGTCTTAGAAGAGCCTACGGCCCCACCCGGAACATCACGGAGATAGCTCAAGGCAGATTTGTCGACTTCTACTTCTAGTAAGCATACCTGATTTATTTGTCAAATTTCTATATTGTCACAGGGCAAGCTCGAACTAACGTTGGTTGTAGTTATAAAACTTATTTGGATACTCATCTCGGATCACGCGGATATAGTAACATAGCCTCCAAATACCCAAATACTAACGTTAGAATACCGTCGAGACTTCAAATACCAAATATTCCAAATAATAATCATGGAGAATCTTTTCTGGATAGATAATACTTATTTATTGATTCACCTGAAAAGTTAGACAAGAATTGCATGATTTCTTACCTATGAATAGGCATCCCTTATTTTTATTTGAGATTATACGATTGACTGCGTAATTATTTAAACCAGATTCTCTGACTCAAAAATAATCATACCAGTTTTCTGTTTATACCTCATAGGAATTATTACGTACAAGGTATAGTAAGGCAAGAAAATGGTTGGGGGCTCTGAAATATATGACCTATTAGTTCTTGTTGAGATTCCTTAGCATGCTACTACTAGCAAGCAACCATAAATAAGTTCTACGAATTAGAGTTTTAGCTGGCTAGTTAAGTAGGCAGTAATTTCTGTGTTTCTAAGTGCCTATATTCAAGTAGCCATTAGTAGACTGGATTCAATGTTGTTCTTCTTTCTTCCCAGGTATCACCACTATAATTATCGTATTCACTATGTATCTCTAAATTCGTCACTTACATTGCACGGAGGTACTTTCCTGTCTTCGTGAGTGACCTACATAGTTTCGTGATATCCAGCCGTGCATCATTAGAAGTACATAAGTACTCCTATTCATCCAGTAGGTACATAGGTACCTGGCGATACCTTTACTATGTACTTACATTGTAGTTGCTAATATGACAAGCTCGTACCTGCCTGCCTCCTTGAACCTTGATGTTCCTGTCTGGTTGCATCAAACGTTCACTGTAAATCGATGGTTCTTTCCAATATTTTGCCTCTAAAGCCAGCCCTAGCGCTTCTATGAAGGTTGGTGTATTTTACTACCTCCCTACCTCCTCCAAGTGGCAGGTAAATCCCCCAATCTCTTCCTTACTTTTTACATATCCATCCTTCCCTTTCAACGCACCTATCATTCCATCGATTGGTCCCATTAATTACCAATTCTTTCACTTCATTGTCTCTGCGTTCTATTACTATAGTTCACAAAGTAGAGGCTCCTTGTAAATAACCAGGAGCCTCCAACCTTCCACGTGTAGTAAACCTGCTTTCTTGAACCATTACTGGTATCATCTTTTCTCTAAAATTTACGCCGCTTATCAAGTTCAATTGAGAGAGCCAGTATAGTGACCATGGCATCTCAAAAAAAGTGAGTTATTTCTCGGATTATCATTCTTTTTCCTTCGTATCTGCTACCTTCTATACTTTTGATATTAACTTATTTATAGGACATCTCTGGGTCATGATCGTCCCTCAAGACCTATATTCGTTGCAAACAGTAGTTCACAAAACACGCTCCCAAATCCTCATTCACCTAACCACGCTACCTTCACCCTTGCTCGAGATCTCCCAGGAGCTCTATCGAAAGAGGGCCGGCGTCACGATAACGACTTTGAAGATATAAGCAAGATCAGAATTTTGCCTACCATGTCAGAGCTCATGTCGACTCGGCAAGACTACCGACCAATGAATGACCTGTCCCAGTTACATTTGCCGGGAATTCAAGGCTTAATAGACCGCCACTTTAGATTACTCCGAGAAGATACGGTTGGGCAGTTGAAGGAAGTTATCAACGAAGAACTTCAAATTCTCGAAAACCCCAAGGGTGAACCCATTCCTTACCTGCAGAAAAACGTTCGCAAGTATTCGTACAACATTGTAGAAATCGTTGATACCACGTGTACGCGTCGACTTGGGCTAGAGTTTCATCTGAGACTTAAACAGCCACAACCTGCAAGCGAACTAACAATTGAAGCCCGCGAGAATTGGTGGAGAATATCCAAGCGCTTAGAGATAGGCGCCCTCGTTTGTTTTCTGGAGAGAGACACCGCCGTATTCTGTGCCGTATCTGAATCCACCGTCAGACCTAAGATTGACCCACCCGGAAAGCCTACCCAGGGAAAACGGAATCGTTCAATCAACAGGCTCGATCTGCACAGTAGTGCGGATTTCGCGTATGTTAGCCTAAGCTTGGCCGAACCTAGCGATACAGATCTCAGAATAATGCTTCGAGCCATTCGATCTCAGAAGCCCACCCAGAGATCCTTGGTCGAATTCCCTGGCGTACTAGTGCCTTCATTCAAACCAACTCTAAGCGCACTTCAGCAACTCTCTAAGACATTAGATCTTCCATTTGCTAACCTACTTGCGCCGGTTCCGCATGGGCCGACTCGAGTTACCATCCCTCCTCCCCTATATACGATGAAGCCTAACTTTGCATTCAGTTTGAAGTGTCTCACTTCCGATGGAAATAACTTCACCTTTAGAACCAAGAATGAACCAAACCCTCGTGACCTTTCCATCCGATCCGGCTTAGATGAAGGTCAAGCTCTGGCTCTTCTAAACACCCTGAAGAGAAGTCTAGCACTAATACAAGGACCTCCGGGCACGGGGAAGAGTTATACTGGCGAAGTAAGTTTAACTTTACATATCAAGCCGTTATCCATAAAATAAGCCGGTAACTAAATGAGCGTATAGGCGATTATTAAGGTGCTTTTAGCAAATAAGGACAACACAGAAATAGGACCTATCATCTGCGTCTGTCGTACCAACCACGCCTTGGACCAACTTCTTGAAAATCTCTGGCACGGCGGAGTGAAACAAATTCTCCGAATCGGTTCAAGATCGAAGTCGTTAATTCTCAAGCAAGTGAATTTGCGCAAGGTTGCTCAGGATGTAGAGCGCACTAAATACGAGAAGAAGGCTTTATGGAAGTCTGGTTCAGCATTGGAAGAAGCAGAGAAAGAGTTGAAGGCCTTCATAACTAGGGCACAGAACTCGGTGATCTCCCAAAGAGTAAAAGAGTATATCAAGAATAAGTCAACGTCATTTTATAAGGATATATTCGCCTCGAAGAAACATCAGTTGACTTTAGGTACTAATGAGAACGAGGACGCCTGCTTCCGCCGCTGGGTCAATGCGGGTATTGCATCAGAGAGTGCGCCGAGAGCAATTAGTTTATTGATGAACCAGGATCCAAAGACCTTGAGCCAACAGGAACGCTCTTTGCTTTGCAAGACATGGGCCTCTGCCACAAATTCTAGGCTGGAGGACGAGTTTATATCTATTCATAGCGACCATTGGGATGCTAAGAAAAAATATGAGACGGCTAAATGTGAAGTGAGTTGAATCTTTCTTCCTGACTATTACCTTTACGTTTTAGGTCTAGGATTCATAGTTAGCGATTTGTTAACGAATTTGCTTATACAGGTAGACCTTCGCGTGCTTAGGAACGCCAATATCATTGGCGCGACGACCACGGGACTGGCTAAAAACTTGGAAACACTTCGAAAGCTTGATTCCAAAGTTTTAGTTTGCGAGGAAGCAGGTGAGGTTCTAGAGAGCCACGTCCTAACGGCGTTGCTCCCGTCAGTGGAACACGCCATCCTGATTGGAGACCACCTTCAATTGCGTCCTCACATTGACAACTTCGAGTTATCTGTAGCAAACCCTCGTGGAGAACAATACTCATTAGACGTTTCTCTATTTGAGAGACTCGTTAAACCTGCTCGACCAAGCGACTTGAGATTGCCATTTGACATGCTTGAAACACAGAGGCGAATGCATCCGTCGATCTCTAGCTTACTCAGAAGAACCCTCTACCATAATCTGAAAGACTATGAGGAAGTCAAAGGCTATCCTGAGGTATCTGGGATGAGGAAGCGTCTCTACTGGTTTGACCATCAACAACCCGAAACGGTACCTGGTCTTAACAACCTGCTGGATACGTCTCGGACGAACAACTTCGAGGTCGAGATGGTTTGCACATTCGTGTCCCATCTCGTACGTCAGGGTGTCTACCGTCACGATGATATTGCGGTTATAACGCCATACCTTGGCCAATTACACAAATTGAGACACAGACTTCAAGAATCATTTGAAGTTGTGGTCGCAGATAGAGACCTCGAGTATCTAGACGACGAAGGTTTAGATTTAGATTTAGCCCCTAACGTCTACAAACAGGACTTGGGAAGTTGCTTACGGCTCGCTACGGTTGATAACTTCCAGGGAGAAGAAGCAAAGGTCGTTATTATTTCTCTGGTACGAAGCAATGGGGATTAGCAGTGTGGTTTCATGAACATCAAAAACAGAATTAATGTTTTACTCTCACGAGCTAAGCATGGAATGTATATCTTTGGAGATTCTACTACCTATGGCACGGTCGATATGTGGGCGGAAGTCATCAACATGCTAAAGAAAAAGGGGAATATTGGTGTTATGGACCAACCAGGTTATAGGTTGGAGCCCTACCTAGTTTAGATCGGAAGAACCCTGGGACCGATGGGGGCCCCTTGTTAGATATGAGGCCCCCGGGGCCCCTAAAAGATATGGGGCCCTCGGGGCCCTATGATGATAAGGGGCCCCGAGGTATAAAGGTATATTATATAAGTTGTATAGTTTTAAATACTCTTTTAGTATAAGAAGGGTAAAGTCCTTATTCCTTTTGTATGTAGGATTACGGTAGTAGTTAATTTAAGCTTATAATTATTTATTAAATTTTATAAGGAATTAATTTTTAACGATATAATTAATTATTTATTATTATTTTTAAATTAAAACCTTTTAATAATAAATTATTATATTTTAATTATTTTTTAATTAATAAAAAAATTAATATTTTTAAAAATTAAATGGTATAAATTAAGTTAAAATATTAATGTTTAATTTAAACCTTAATAATAATAATAAAAAAAGAAATTTTAATAATAAATATAAATTATTTAAAAAAAAAACTAAACTTTAATAATATAAGTTATTAAAAAAATAAGTAAATTAATTAATAAAAAAATTATTTTAATTTAATATTAATTTATTTATTAAATTATTTTTATTTATAAAAATAATAATTAATAATATTATTAAAAAATATAATATATTTATTTTAATTATTAAATATAATAATAAAATAAAGTAAGTTATTTTTTAATTATAAATAACATTAATAAAAGTTAATACATAAATCGAGGTATTTAAAAAAAATAAACTTATTAAACCTTATAAACTTAAATCTCTTAAAAAATATTTTAAAAACAGTAACTTAAAAAAGTTCTTAATTTAAATTAAAACCTTTTTTTATTTTTAAAATGAAAGTATTAATACCGATGGGAAAAAAATTTTAATAGTAACTTAATGTTTTAATGGAAAAGTATTTAATTAGTTTATATTAATTTAAAAAAATTATATATTAAACTTTAAAAACCTTAACTTTATAAATTAAAAAATTTAAAAATTTTTCGTTAATTATTCCACTTTTAAAACTAAGTTTAAAAGTATGTTTAATAACCTTAATTAAAAATAAACCGCGAAATAATAACTTAATTAACTAAAATAAATTAAATTTATTACTTTTTATATTATTAATTTTTAATAACTTACTACGAAAACTAATATTAACCCTAATAACTTATTTATGCTTTTTTATTATAAATTAAAAAATTAAATTAAAAATAAAATTTATAAAATAAAAAAACTTATAAAGTTTAATAATTATATAAAAACTATTATATTTATTAATAATTATTAATATAAATACGAATAAAAGAAATAATAAAGTATTATTTTTATTTATAATAATAAACGGAAATTAAAAGATAAGAAAAAGTTTAATATAACTTACGGAAATTATATTAAACTTATGAAATTAAATGTTTTTAAAGCTAAGTAACCTTATAATAAATCGAAAATTAAATGCTATAACTACAATAAATTAAAGTATTATAAATATAAATGTAAAGCTTTTAAACATTAATATTAATAAAGAAGAATTTTATAACTTAACCGATAAATTAATAAGATTTTTATTAAAAATAAAACCATTAATAATATAAATTAATAAAATACGTTAACACTTAATAAAAAATAAACTTTTATTATAAACGAAATAAATATTAATATTAATAATAAATTATATTAATGTTAATAAAATATTTAAAAACATTAAATTTATATCCTTTATTTTAAAAATATTTAATTTTAATATATTAAATTTTTAAAATATATTTACTTTAATAATAAATGCTTTATATATTAAAAACCTTTATATAAATAAATGTAAAAATAATAATAATAAAATAAAAACTTATTTAAATTATAAATTTACAAAACTAATTATTTAAGAAATTATTATTAATAAAATTACGTATAACATATTAATAAAAATAAACTTAAATTATATAAATTAAAAATGTAAAAAAAATAAACTTTAAACATTAATAACGCTTTAAAAGGATAATTAAAAAAATAAGATTACCTTAATAAAATCCTTAATTATAAATAAAGTTAATGTAATTATAAAACTATTAAAAATCTTATAAAAAGTTTAATAAATAAAATTATTATTAAAGTAAAAAATAATGTAACTTTTATATTAACTTATATTATTAATTTTACCGAAAAGGAAAAATTAAATTACAAAATAAAGTAATTAAATAAAAAAAACTTGGAATAAATAATTATTACTTTTAATAACTTTATATTTTTAAAAATTTTAAACCTTAATAACTTATTTAATTTATTATTATTATTAAAATTATAAAATATAAATAAATATTACAT
This sequence comes from Annulohypoxylon moriforme, assembly GCA_022695765.1. Taxonomy (NCBI): domain Eukaryota; kingdom Fungi; phylum Ascomycota; class Sordariomycetes; order Xylariales; family Hypoxylaceae; genus Annulohypoxylon; species Annulohypoxylon moriforme. The sequence goes on along the minus strand of MU403145.1, from coordinate 27,751 downwards.
ATTAAATGAAAATGGATGGATTATAATCCGAGGACGATTTATTAATAATATAACAAAGAAACAAAAATAAATTATATTAAAAATTATTAAAAAAATAAAAATATTTAAAGCAAAACATAAAAAATATATCCATTTATTATGGATTTTATATTATTAAGATAATTATTTTATTTATTTAATAATTAAAATATAATATTAGTTTTTTCTAAATTAAAACGCCCGTTACTTAAACTTAAAATATTAAAAAAAAGAAATAAATAATATATTATTAAATTACTTTTACTTTACATTAAAAAGTTTTTATAAGATTTTTTTACTTTTATTTATAAAATTAAAAGAATGTTTAAAAAGTTGATTTTAAGACTTATATTTTAAAAACCGATATTAAATATACGAAATTTAAAAAACTTAAACTTAAAAAAAGAACTTCTTTTAATATAAAGTTACTTAAACTTTTATACTTTTTAAACACTTAGAAAATGTTTTATTATTATTATTTAGTATAAATAACTTATTAAAAACCTTAAAACGCTTAAATTTAAGATTAATATAATAAATAAAAAAATAAGTAAAGCTTTTACTCGTAAAGTAATGGAAAGTTACATATTTTAAAACTTTATATATAATATAAATTAATAGAGAATTTTATATTAAAGTTAAGGTTTAATATAAGAAATATAAAGTTTTAACTTTAATAAATTTTAATGTTTAAAGTAATTACCTTTTTTTTGAAATTATAAAAAAATTAAATATAAATTAAAATTAAAAAAATAAATTTTATTAATTTAAAATTATTAATAATAACTTAATTAATTATAACGTAAAATAAGTCCTTCGGGAAATTGTAATATTATTAATCATTATTTAAGGTAAATTATAAAAAATAATATTTAATATTATTAATATTTTAAAGTATGTTATAATTTTAAAAAAATTATAACTAATTATTAATAACTTTTAAATTAATTAAAGAATTAATTAACTTTAATAAAATAATATTTTTAAATTAATACCCTCGTATTATTAAAAAAATAATAAGAATGATTTATTATAAATTAAATATATAATATATAAACTTTTTAAGGAATTTAAAAAAATTAAAATTCTTTTTAAATATAAACGATTTAAGAAATTATTTTAAAAACGAATTTAAAACGAATTATTAAAATATAACTAATAAAATTATAAAATATTATTAAAAAAAAGTATATATTTAAAGTTTTATTAAATTTATAATATAAATAAAATAAAAGTTAAAATTTTTTAAAAAAATATTAAAAAAAACTTAGAATGAAAATATATTTAAAAATTTTAATCACCCGTAAAATACCTTATTATTATAATTCTTAAGTTAAATAAAAATAAGAAATAAAAAATTAATTTTAACGGAAATTTAATATTTTACTAAATATATAATTACTAATAACTTAATAAAATTATTATTAAAAATAAATATCCTTTATTATTAATAACCATTATAAAATCATGAATTAATAAAACTAAGTGGTTTATTATCATTAATTTACCTAACAAATATTATTTTATTCAAATAATTAAAAATAAAAAATAAAAAATAATATTTTAAACGATATATGGATTTTTTAAATATAAAGTTATATTTTAAAAATTAACGAATGTTTTTATTAATTTTTAATATATAATAATAATTATATTTCAAAAATTTTTAAATATCTTTATTTTTATATATTTTAATAATATTTTAATTTATTTCGAAACTTTTAAAAAATATAAAAAATATGTTACTAAAGTATTAAAAATCCTCGAATAAAAAAAACTCTTTATTAACATAAATAAAATTATTTAACACACACAAAAGTTAAATTTCTTAAGCTTCATAATAATCCTTAAAAAAATTTAAATATAATTAAAAAAATTAACTACAATATATAATTAACTTAAACTTATTAATATCTTTAAAATTAAAACGTTTTATAAGTTTACGAATTATATACGATTATTAATTTAAGATTTTAAAAAAATAATAACTTTTTTAACGAAATTAATAAGGAAATTAAAAAGTAATTTTAAATTTATTAACAAAGCAAAATAAGTTTTTTTAAAGTTAAAAGAAAGGATTATTAAAAATTTAATGTGTAAACTTTTTTATTTAAAAAAATCAAAGTATTTAAAAATAAATATCTTAAATTATACTTTAAAAGTTATTTTAAAGTAATAAGAAAAAAATAAGAAGTGGTTTTTAATAGTTTTTTACTTTAAAACGTTATACGGAATTAAGTTAAATTATTTTATTTATAATAAAAAACTTTTAATAATTATTCGAGTATTAAAAAAATAAAAATTATATTTAAAAAAAAAAACTAACCTTATTAAAATCTTTTTTAATTATAAAAACTTTATTAAATTTATAATAAATTAAGAATTAAACTAATGTTATAAATAATAAATAATTTTCCTTAACAAATTTAAATTTAATATTAAATATATTAAAAGAAAGGAAAATATTTAAGTTAATTTATTAAGTTAATAAAAGAATTATGATTTTTATATAATTAAATAAAATATATTAATCCTTAAATAAATAAAAAATAATATATTATAATTAACTTTTATATAAATTAATAAATATTAAATTAAATAATTTAATGATTCCGATAATTTTATTTAAAAAGAAAAAGATCGGTTAATTAAAAAATTATCCACAAAAATATATATCTTAAAAAAATATTAAAAAAAGTTTGTAAAAAAATTTTACGAATACTTTTTTTATGGATATTAAAAATATATTAAAATTACTAAATGATTAATGGAAACTTATGAGTTCCTTAATTTTATAAAAATAATATAAAAAATTATTAAAAAATATAATATTTATAATAAAATTAAAGTAATAAAATATAATTTATACGAATTCTTAATCTTAATTTAAATCTTAAATTAAACTTAAAAAATTATTTCCTAGGATTTTATTATTAAATTCTTTATATTTAAAAACTTAATAACGAAAATTAAATATAATAATATATAAATAATAATAAATAAGCTTATAAAATACGCTTACTTTTTACCTTTTAAAAATATTAATAATATTAAAAATTTATTTTATTTATTTTTATAAAAATATATATTAAAATATGGAATTTCGGAAAAAATAATATTAAATTAAAACACCTTATTTATATTTAAGTTTTAAATAAATTTAATAAAACGGATAAATATTAAATAAAAATTATTAATATTATTTCACTTATAAATCAATGAATAAATAAAATAATTAAATTAAATATTAAAATAATACCTTAAAAATTATTTAAATTATATATAAAATAATTAAATAAAACTTTTATTTTTAATATAAATTTCTTATAATATTTTAATTAATAAAAATATAATTATATCTTTATATGTTATTATATATAATTATATGATAATTATTAAAAAAAACCTAAGGATATTAAATGAAAAATTAAAAATATTTTTAATAATTTTTAAAGTAAATTAAATAATTATTAATATTAAAATAATATAAAAATAATTATAAATTAAATTATAATTTTTATAAAAACAAATAACAAAATATTATAATAAAAAAAAAATAAAAGGTTTTATTTTTTAAAGAAAAAATAAAATGTATTTATTATAACGAAAATAAAATACGACCGTGAATATATTATAAATTCAAATAAAATAACTTAATAAAAAATTAAACTTTAAAAAATTAAGTCCGTTTAAAATTAATAAAATTATATCTAATATTAATTATTAACTTTAATTTTTTAAAAATATAAAGTAATATTTAATATTCCATATATTTATATTTAAACTAACCTTAAAAAACGTTTAAATAATAAGATAATTAAAAATAATTAACGACGATAATACTTATATTATAAAAACGATCTTAAACTTTAAAAAAAAAGAAAAAAAACTAAAATATTTAATAAAATAAAAAGAATATTTACACTTAAAAAATATTTAAGAATTTTTTAATAATTTAACAAATGTTTAAAAAAAGATTTAATCCTTTTATTAAAAAAACTTTAACTTTTTATATTAAACTTTAAATTGAAATTAAAATTATTTAAACTAATAACTAATAAAAAAATATTAAAATTAACCTTAGTTAAATCTTATTAAATTTTATTAATAAATGATAAATTAATTTCCTTAAATTTATAATTTTTTTTATTATTTTTATTTTTATTATTAACCGTTGGTACAAATAAATTACCTTTTTTATTATAATTCTTTTTATTTATTATAATTAAACTATAAACAAATTAATTTTTTTTTTTTTATTTTAATTATTTATATTATTTTTTTAATTATATTAATTAATTTAAAACCTTGGTAACCTTTTACTAAATAACTAAGGCTTATTATTAAGCTTTAATTAATATAACTTTAATGTTTTATTTTTTTAACTTAATTTTTTAATAAACCAAAAAGATTAACGTTAAGTGTTAACTTATAAAAATATCATTATATAATTATTTAAAAAGGATATACGATTGATATTATAATATTTTTTTTACTATTTTGTAAAAAATTTTTTTCAAAATATAATGTGTATAAGGTATGATGTTATTTGGATTATTGAAACCTTTAAAGGAGAGGTATTTTAAGATTTGGGATTGTTTGTTATTACTAGAAGGGTATATACGTTTAATAATATGATTTGATATGGTGTTAGCATATCTAGAAAAAAAAGGAAATGGAGAAAAAGAAACTTACGGAAGAGAATAGGTGGTTGATGCCTTAAGTTTTTGAGGATAAGAAGTCTTGGAGGGAGGAGATAGTATTATGGATTAACCAGGTTATAAGTTAAAACCTTACCTAGTTTAGATCAAAAAAACCTTGGGACCAATGAAGGCCCCCTGCTAGATATAAGGCCTCCGGGGCCTTTGGAAGATATGAGGTCCTTAAGGCCTTATGGTAATAAGGGGCCTCAAGGTATAAAGATATATCGTATAAGTTGTATAATTTTAAGTATTTTTTTAGTATAAGAAGGGTAAAGCCTTTATTCCTTTTGTATGTAGGATTACGGTAGTAATTAACTTAAGCTTATAATTACTTATTGAATTTTATAAGGAGTTAACTTTTGACGATACAGTCAACCACTTGTTGTTACCTTTAAATCAAGACCCCTTAGCGATAGATCGTTACAATTGGCACCAACCTTCCGCTACAATGCCCGAGACATAAAGATACACTTATTCAAGTATCAACTCTTAAAGACTTTGCCCAATTGTCCCCAGAGGGAGGTTGCAATGCGCCATGTCTCCAGGTACTTGAGTGCGGTCATACGTGCCCCAGCAAGTGCCATGCGGAACAATTACATAGGGTTGTCGAATGCCGGGCGCAATGTTCGTTGTTGAAGAAAGCCTGCGGCCACGCTTGTCGGAATCGCTGCGGAGATCCATGCGAAGAGTACTGCTCAACCATACTTGAAGGCCAAAAGCTCTACTTGCCGTGTGGGCACTCCTTGACCTCGCCAAAATGCTGGCAAACGTTGGTGCCTGGCGATATTGAGTGTCGCGCACGATGTGATCATATTCTCTCATGCGGGCATAAATGCCCAGGTACTTGCAAAACCTGTAGCATCCGTGAGAGAGGGAGGGTTATGAAGGTAGTCCACCAGAGCTGTAGGAGCATCTGTGGTCAAACCTACGGAGACTGCAGTCATATTTGCAGGCGACCGTGCCATCCAGACAAGGAATGCCCTCCTTGTGATGCGGATTGCGATATGCAATGCGAGCATGCGAGTTCCCGCAAGAAATGCTCTGAGCGGTGCCCTCCTTGTAAGAAGGGCAAGTGCTCGTCTAGATGTCCCCACAGCCGTTGTACCATGCCGTAAGTTTACTCGGTGGACTCCGTCAGGTTAGTTCTGATGCTAATATTCAGTAGGTGTGCGGTACCATGCAATTGGATTCCTTGCTCTGAACGTTGTAAGAAGGTGTTGCGACCTTGTGGCCATCAATGTTAGTATGAGACTTAATATCGTGTGAAAATTGCCAATGCTAACAGTATTATTCAGGTCCGTCTCTCTGTGGAGAGGTCTGTCCAGACGCAAAGTATTGCCAGATTTGTGCATCTGAAGACATCAAGAGCGCTATTGTTGACATGAAAGAGCTCCGAGAATATCGTAGTATTGACTTAGATGCAAACCCTTGTATCTTCCCTCATTGTGGCCACATGATGACAGTATCGAGCATGGATATTCATCTGGGAATGTCGGACTATTACGAAAGTCTTGATGATGGTACAATCATTGCTATCAAGGGTCCATGCAAACCCTTCTCGAGCACTACAGTCAAAGGCTGCCCAAAATGCCGAGGAGGCTTACGAGAAATTTCTCGATATGGAAGACTGGTTCGCCAAGCGTTGTTGGATGAATCGACTAGAAGATTCATTTGCTGGTCTCATTCCCAGTGTTCCCTGTTGCAACGGCGCCTTATAGATGAACAACAACGACTGGAGCATGCGAAGAATTCCAGGAAACCCCTTCAACTGTCCGATGAAGAAAGTAAGCATGAGATGGGCGTCGTTCAGATTGACCACATGTTGGCTATACACAAGTGGATCAAGAATAGCCGATACCAGCGTATCATTGCTCTTTATCTCGACATATTCCTTTGTATGGACCGCGTTAGAGATGAAGAAAAACCATACAAGCGAGTCTTCGATCTCGTGGAACAAGCTCGCCGCATTGAAGGCGTAACGGGACAATCAGAACTAAGCTCTTCTCAAGTGCAGACAGGTGGTGAACTGTTAGCCCAGGTCATACTTTTCCGCTGCTACCTTCTGGTCTTGAGTGATTTTGTGGAGTTGAGAACCAATGCATCAAAACAATGCACAACAATGCATTTTGGATTGGAGAAGCCACTGGAGGACTGTGAGCTGCTTATCAACTTGGCCCGGACGTCTGGATATGCCATTCAAGAAGCGGAAGGACACCTCTTCTTTGTCAGAATTGTGGCCCTCGTCAAACTGCTTGCCACTTCAGAGGAATCCGTTGATCTTGAGGCAGTCGGCTTATCAGAAGTCATCGTAACTAAAGCGAAAGGTCATTATGCCAAGGCCGAGGCAATTGTATACGGACATTCCTCAGCGGTATATCTCCGACAGGAATTAGATTCCGTGGGGAAGATGCTCGACAGCGGTATTTTCTACCGTGGAATGTCGGTGCAGGCACAGCGTGGTGTCTACGAAGAAACGACGAAAAAGTTTACCGGAATTGGGGGTTGGCACACTTGCCCCCGCGGTCATCCATTTGTCCTCACCGATAATAAGTGGCTGGTGAAAAACTCTCGATGCCCAGAATGCGACGTCTGTCTCGAGATTTTACCTTGATTATGGCCGTTGTCTGAGGTAATAATGTGGCACGCTGATAAAGGGAATGGAAGATAATAAATTTGTACTTTACTTTGTGTAATATGTCGTCTCGAAGCTCTCTGCTGTCGTCACGCTCGCATACGCATAGCCTGTTAGCTATATGCCTTTGTACTCTAATTTCCATCTGCTATTGATGCGCAAAAACGCCATAAGAGCTTACTCCTCTTATAATCCACTTTATCATCCGTCCATTCTGATGTCTCAATGGTTAATCATTGCTAAACTAAGGAAGAAGTATTACCGACGTGAAATATGGAAAAATTCCAAATAGGGGGGGCATTCATCGACGTTATGATTCGGCATGCTCTAGAGTCTAGACCACTTCTGTTCCGTATGGACCGAACCCGAAAATGGTCAGTCTTTTCGTAGACCAAACTCCGAATGGTTAGAATCAAAGTAACCTAGACAACCGGTTTATTCATGCCTATCTGCATAATAATGAGATTAAGTTTCCTGAGATGTTGAAATTGACCCTCCCACAGGGATCTACCCTGCCTGCTTAGTCACGTCGTGCTGGTAGCGCGCTCTCTATCATTCTGATGTCATCACGAGATTAGTGAAGAGCTTTGAGCGCCCTAGATGATTTCCATGATTATCTACTTACCTACTTATTTATCTAATTGTCAATCGTCAGTCATACATACTATACAATCTGCTTCCAGGCCCGAATTAGGGGCTTCTGGCGGTGGATATCAACTTTGGGTAATTCTACTGAGCTTTTATCGAAATGGTGCCACCTGCTGCCATGAAGAGGCGCGCCTCGAGCGTCAGCACTGATGAACTAGCTAGACAACTCGACGTCAACAAATATCACCAGCCGTGGCTCGACTCGAGGAAGCTGAAGCAGGTTCCAGCAAATACGGGCCCCGATGAAACTCGATCGGTACAGTGTTCTCACGACACAACGCTTACCGCACTCGCTCAGCTGGCTGCCCTGAGACTGAACGTTAAACGCGGGATGGTATCCCTGATCGACTCGAATACGCAGATAATCCTCGCTGAAGCTACTCAAACCGTTTCGCTCGTTGACGAGAGGCGACATGCTCCAGGTGATCATATATGGCTAGGAAATGTCTCCCTTCCACGGCAGGATTGCATGGATGAGCATGCTTTCGGAGCTACAACAAAATTCAAGGATAAGGAGGGTCAAGAAGTGGATGTTTCAGTCTTTGTTGTAAATGATACCTTGGAGGATGATCGGTTCAAACTTCGTCCTTATGTCACATCTGGAGCCAGCGTTAGATTCTATGCGGGCGTACCCATCGTCACGAAGCAGGGGTATGCTATTGGCGTTTATGCGGTCTCTGATGCTCAGCCGAGGCCTCAAGGCATTTCTCTTGATGAAGCGCGTTTCATGGGAGATGCGGCGCAAACCGTGGCCGATCATCTGGAGAGGGTTAGTAAGTAATTCCCAACATCACGAAGCACCCCCTGCCCCTTGGGAGATTGATTTGGTATACTAAGAATACGATTAACTAACCATGAGGGTTATAGTGGACACGATTGGCCGTGTTTCGGAAAGGGATTTCATGAGAGGCATCTCATATTTCCTGGAGGACTTATCCGAATATAAGTACCAACTTAGCAAGACCGACCGCTTCATGCAGCCACCCAATAACAATACTAAGCGTCAATCCGACGTGCAAGCGACCGATCCTCAGAGGGAGCCTACGCGAGGGCGCCTTAGTCAATCTAGAAAGGCTTCCGCGCCTGGACTTAGTCCCGTTTCTCGTACGAGAGGCAGCGCTTCACGCGATCAAAAGAGAGCGGCTCAAATGCCCCGATTCTCCAGAGAAAGCGTCTCTAGAGGAAGGGAGACTTCTGATTCTTCGGATGACAATATTCGTAGAATTTTCACCCAGGCTTCTCAACTGCTTTGCCAGCAAACCAATGCTTCCGGTTGCTTATTCGCCGATGTCTCATTAGGCCTATTCTCGGGTCAATCCGAAGGAACAGTCTCACCTCATGCCGATGACGACCCCTCCTTAGTCTTAGACGTTAATTTTGAATCGACAGAAGATGAGGAGAGCGATATCGATATTATCGAAAGAGATGATGAACTCTCTCCGGGATGCGGTTCTAGTATACCGCGAACGACATTCAGCGATCGACCGGATGAAATGGCGGATATCCTCAGCCTTACTGTCATAAACGGCCCCGATGATAGACACCGCCAAGGCATGGTCAAGCGGAAGAACCTGAAGAAATTAATTCTGCGCTATCCATTCGGAAAATGTTTTTATCTGAATAACGGACGCGTCGTATCTGACCAAACCTTTACTTTTGACGAAGTGATTGCTGGGGGTGGTGCGAGCCATTTTGTACTGAATGCGTCGATAAAAGACGGAGAGGATCCACCTCATAAGCTGTTACCGCGAGAACTTCTTAGTTGCATACCGAACGCGAAATGGTTGATATTTTTGCCCCTTTTTTATTATGCCCAGGGTAAATGGTTTTCTGCAGGTTTCATTTGGGGCGATGACTTCAAGATGGGCGATCCCGACGATGTATTGCCCTATTTTAAGACTTTCGGGTCTTGCATGATGAGTGAGGTGGCGAGTATGGAAGTGCTCAATACCAATATTGCGAAATCCACATTTATTGCCTCCATTTCTCATGAGCTTCGCTCCCCTCTCCAGGGCATATTGGGGGCTGGAGAATTCCTAGAGGATACGATGACCTCAGCCTATCAGATGAGTCTCATTGGTGCAGTGGAAACGTGCGGAAAGACGTTATTAGATACGATCGATCATCTTCTCGACTACGCGAAAATCAACAACTTGAATCGGGCGGGCTCGCGTTCCATGTCAACAAACGGCAAGATATGGAAAAACACAAGCGACATTGCGGAACCTTCATCGAATACCTTTGACCTTGCTCTCCTTTTAGAAGAGGTCGTCGAAGCAGTTTTTGCCGGCCAAACGTTTCGGAAGATAAATCTCCGACATCACGACCCCGTCAATGAATCGACAATACAAATAAAGTCGATGAGCTTTGATGACTCGTCGACAACCGAGGAACAGATCCACTCTGGTAGCCTGAAGTTCTCTGGAAAAGTATTTCTAGTGCTTCATATCCAAAAATTGGAATCTTGGTGTTTAGAAGGACAGACAGGGGGTCTTCGCCGAGTTATCATGAACGTGGTCGGCAATGCAATTAAGTACTGCACGACAGGGTCCATAGATGTATCGCTTAAGTCGAAACAGGTGACTAAATCCGATATTGAGGTCGAGATATCCATTAAAGACACGGGAATTGGCATGTCGCAAAACTTCCTTTCCAATCACCTATTCAGGGCCTTCACACAGGAAGATTCTTTCATGCCAGGTACAGGACTCGGTCTTTCGATCACATCCCAGATTATTAAGAATATGGGGGGAGGCATTAAGGTTGATAGTGAGAAGGGCGTCGGGACACATGTTAATATCACGATTCCAATGCGGCTTGCTACCGCAGGACCATGTGGCGGTGTCCAGGGCGACGCGCTGCGTGACGCGATAAAGGCTACTAGCGGTAAAAAGGTGTGTCTTTTAGGCCCTGTCATCGGCGGCGAGGGAGGTCCTAATAGAGAGCTTTCTGTGCTCGAGTCCTCCATTGCTACCTTCTGTCGGGATTGGTTCAATATGACCGTCATTGAAACCGATTCTGTTGAAGCGAACAAGGATACGGCAATTTACATATATGCAGAGCCGCCGCCCATAGAACGCCTAATAACGGAACATATCAGTCGAACGGAGGAGAGAGAGCATGATGAGTCAGCCTGGCTTGTCATATGTACGAATGCCTTCGAAGCTGCGGCACTGCGAACGGCCGGTATCCAGGATCTCGTCTCTCTTGGTAGAACAATTGAGGTCATTAGTCAACCGGTGGGAGTGCGTAAGCTCGGAAAAGTGCTATTACAGTGCCTCCAGCGCTTCGAAGTTAGTGAGAAGATTGAGAAGAGTGAGAACAATGACGTTCAGGATGCGCGCTCCAGAACGCCTTCGCCGTCTAGCATACGTAACGGGGTTCCAGAAGACACATTAGAGGCCGGATCTGATTCTTCGTCGACCGTCCCCAATCGTAATAAGGAGCCGTGTCGACCATCACTCAAAGACTTCAAGTGGAGAACCGAGCAATTGAAAACAAAAATTCCCCTGGATAAGAGAATTATCCCTATATCGCGTGCTGGCGACATATCCAGCTTTTCGGCCATGCAACGTAGCCGCACGCAGTCTAGGGACCTATCAGTTCGATTACCACGCATGCTTCTTGTCGACGACAACGCGATCAACCTTAAACTCCTGGCGACGTTCATGAACAAGATCGAGCTGCCGTACGCGGAAGCTATGAACGGCCTCGAGGCTGTGACCAAGTTCAAAGAAGCAACGGATCAGCAGCACTTCGACTTCGTGCTTATGGATCTTCAAATGCCGGTGATGGATGGACTGGAGGCGACAAGGCAAATTCGCGAGTTCGAGCGCGAGAAGAGGGTCGCTGGGGAAGCGACGGCGCCGTCAGCGAACGTCATCGCTATCACGGGCGTGGGAAATGAGGATATGCGGAAAGAGGCCATGGAAGCGGGGGTTTCGCAGTTCCTGACTAAGCCGATCAAATTCAAGGCGTTGCAGCAGATTCTACTCGAGCAATCTACGATTGGGAGCTGAGAATGATGAGGCGTTGGATCCAGGCTGGCGGTGTTGTTGGCAATATTTACGGCTCGCAATATCTTTCTAGTTCCTATTTTTTTGGGATACTCTGGATGTTTTCGACATCGCATTGGACTCCGGAGTTCCGTCGTTCCTGGGATTCACATCCAAATTGATTACATAATCTAACAATATTCTCAATGTTAGTAAGCCAAATCGTTGCCTTTTCTGGATGGGTACGGGTAGTTTGTCGCAAAAGACTACGTTCAAAACTGTATGCTTTCTTAGATAGCTTTCAATAGGCTGTTAGGTAATAATCAATCACAATTGAACGTCTTTGTTAGCTGTTAAGATGATTGTTGTCATGAGATAAAATTAACAATCTCTTGTTGTTGATGCTGAAAATAAATTCTTTGGAATGTTTTTGAAATGGTGAAAAAGGTAAAAGTCACATGATTTGGATTCCATTTCCTTTCCTTAGTCAGCATCTCCATTAGTCAGAAACTTAGTTAGTCAGAAACTTGGTTAGTCAGCAGATTACCTGCCCCGCTTCTAAGACTCTAAGTTCAATCAATCAATTTCCAAGGTTGTCTTTCCACATCTTTATTCTTCTCTGGTCAACGCCAACATGGCGCGTGAAAGATCAAACTCGTGGACGAAAACCAAATGAGGCGAGATTACTCTAAGAGATAAATATTCAATCTTGCATACCGTCTTCCGATACTACTTTATACCAGACCTATACTATTTAACACCCAATCAATCAATGTCTCACCGAGCTCTTCAGTGTTTGGCGGTCGCAGGTGGTTCTCTAGAGGCGCAGGCGATTGGCTGAGACGGCTCTAGCCGCCAACCAGCAAAATGGCCACTGCCAATAATACACAGGCGCGCGTCTCCATCTCCAGTTACCGAAACACAAGATGAAGGGACCTTAAGTACCCATGAGGCGCTTAGCCAACCTTTCCTCAAGCCCAATCTACTTATGATACAGCGGATAGCTGCTAGCTTTACTAAATCATGCTCTATCCAGGCCGCCGGAGAAGCCTGACCCAATACAATATTATTGGTCAATCTCTCCCGAGCTGTCTGGTCCTCTAGACCAGCCTCAATTTTATCTTACGAGCTCATCTTGGCCGAAACTACAGCAAAACCCGGTCGCCTTTAACGTCATGGGCCTCGACCCGACGGTAAGAATTGCCAGATGCGCGCAATAACCCTGCCCGATGTTTTTCTACAAGATGAGACATTTCCCCCCAAATCTCTGGCGGGAGAAGATCTTCGAGGCAGGTGATCGTTTTTCCAGATATTTCGAGGGTCGTCTTCGTGATCGCGTGAGGCTCTTCTTTTTCCACTCATTTTCTTTGTCTTCTATCAATAACCATTCTCTTGTTTGCTATTGTCTTCCTGTGGCTTGGCCCTTGGTCGACATTGAAGGGGATTTGGCCCTTCTTTGAAACACTTTCGCTCTTTATCACCCCGACTGAGTAATATGAACTGCTGTTGCTCCATGCCTGCAACATCTTGATATACTTCTGTTCGGTTTCGTTTTTCCTTTTCTCTCATAGACTTTCCTTTCTTTTTTTTCCTTGCAGAAAATTAAAAAATCATTCCAAATGCTCATTCTAGTTCTGTTCTCACACCTCCTTTTATTCTCCGAAGCCTCGGCGGCAGGTCCGCTGAGGAGAGGAGAAAGGTACGTTCTCGATAGGATAGAGAAGGTTGACGATGGCCGACTAACGCGTTATAGATTAAGATGGCGAAATGTGGAGGTGGCATCGAAAGTGTACAGGTTCGCAAACACTTCTAGTGTAGCTATCACGTCGACAACATCTTCGGGAAATGAAGCCTCTTCACTGCCAGCACTTGGCGAAACATCGACCCAATCTTCATCTCAAGACTTAAGTTCATTTATAACATCAGAGGCTCAGTCAAGTTCGTCGTCGATCGCGGTCGCTTCAAGTACAAATGCCCCATCGAATCCATCCGGGTCTGCGTCTTCTACCTCAGTGTCTCGATCATTCACTCTCATCGAGAGTAGCACTATTCCCGCCATTAGCATATTTCCATCTTCCACAGTACTCATTGGACCTTCCTCCCCCAATGCAACCATCTCAGGCTCGACAGCGAATGCCGCATCATCCAGTGTGGAGACAGGGCTATCAGCATCCTCAACAGAAATATCAATGTCGACTTCTTTATCACTCCCACTGATGTCAGCATCCTCGGCTCCCTGTAGCTCAGAATCCCAGTCTACTACGGTCCAAAGCGAGACTACCCAGTCAACATTGGCCAGTGTCACTTCTGCATCAGAATCTGCCTCATCAACATCGTCATCTACTGCTGATTTATCTACACCAACCGGTAATAGGGGCATTAGTGCTTCGAGTAGCTCTTCCGCTTCAAGTGTTGTCACATCCGCACCATCGAGCTCAAATGCGTTCGTACCAATAACAAAATCGTCATATACATCTCATTCTGTGTCGGCGACTGGCTCCACAAACGATGATATTCCCACAATTATCAGTTCCATTCCAGCTTCGAGTACAACGGTATCCCCCGAAGTACTTGCCAGCAACTTGGCAGATGCAAAGCGATATAATGAAGTCTTTGCTGGATTGACGGAAGATTCTGCTTGTACAGCAGGTCAAGTTGCGTGCGTCAATGGAAACATTGGCGAATGTACTAGTGCTGGCACATTCGACATAATTCCCTGTGCCAGCAACCTAACTTGCTATGCCTTACCAATGACGACGGTGACAGGCGTCCAGATTGGTTGTTGGGATGATGCCACAGTTAAGAAGGCTCTAGGTGACGACGTACCCGCTGTGTCCAGTTCAAGTTCGATCCCATCCGACGGATTGATCACAGTTACTATCACACCAACCTTCACTGAGACAGCACAGACAACAATCACAATTGGCTCATCCACAGAAACTTCATCGTCCACGGAAATATCTTCAACAACTGATACTTCGGTCTCCTCTTCTACTGAAGCTCCCGCAAAGACAGTTACAGTCACCGATTTCATTCCTAGTACCTTTAGCACTGTGACGAAATCAAGTTCGAGCTCAGCTCCTCAGATAATCACGGAAACTGTCACTGTAACCCCCTCTTCCTCAACAATATCTTCAACTACCGAGATACCTTCGCTATCGTCCACTAGTACATCCACCGTAGTCCGATCTACACCCACCGATTCAGGTCTCCACGTCATTCCAATCGAAACCGATGCTGTTGGTCTCCCAGATTTCCCAGGGCTACCTAGCAGTGATGATGATGGTTCACCATTCGCCACCAACACCAAACATCTTGGTCTTACTACCGCGACTGACACCCAAGCCCCAGCCACAATCACCGTGACCGAAAAGGAGACAGAAACAGTAACGACGACTACGACAGATATGGTCACGACAACTGCGACGGTAACAGGTTAGGAAACTACAACGGGAGGTCTATGGGTAACGAGATTTCTAGACGTCTTTTTTGAGATTATATCTAGCACGGAGTTTGGGGAAGGTTGATTTATACTTACATACGTTAGGAGGTCAGTAGTGCAGGAAAAGGAAATACCCTTCTTACTAATATTTACTTCAATTTACGACTTTTAATATACTTACACTTATCTTCATTCTCGGATCCTCTATGGTTGATGTGTTAATTGTGCCTATAGTAAGCCATTGATTGATAGGGGCACATATCGCGTACTTAAGTAATCTTCCATCCCCTACACAGCTCTCCAAACGACCCTCGATGACTTGACATACTTGCTTGGCATTGTTCTACTTATTATCCAGGCGTTGCAAGCCGTTTTTATGCGAGAATATGTCCTATGCCGTCCCCCGACAGCGAGCAAAATGGCACCAAACCATCAAACCGCCAATTGTGTATTTTATTGCTAAGTCCCCTGTAGAAGCTAGGGAACCTAGCTCTGTTAAGCGCTATAATTCTAGGCGGGCGGCTTTAGTAGGTTATCCTGACCAATGAGATTGCGAGGTACTTAAGCAACTCCACCTTTTCAACAACGACTGAACAACATTTCAATAAGGTTTCAACAGCAATTGAACTTCAAGGCTTCCAATTGGAAGAACAATAACTTTACAAAATCTAGGCTTTAAAGAATATAATCAACATAGTCCAGCTACTTACTTCGAAGTATTTAATCTAATTCAAGTTTTAGCATAGTGGAATTAATATTAAGCCGTTGTTTAGCTATTGTTAATCCGTTGTTGAAGCGTTGTTGAAGTGTTGTTGGACCTATCAGGTAGAAGTACTTAGGTACATCGGTACATCCATACCAGCCCGCAATTTGATTAGTGGAGATAAGCTCCCTAATACCGCTATTAGTGATACCGCTCAACAGCGCTAAGTCCCCTAATATTTACAGGGGACTTAGCTATAAAATACAATGGACATGAATACAATAAAAACTACCTACCTAGTATTTCAGTGCTATGTGCTTTACCATTTTTACGTTAATTGTCGACCTGATTTTCATATCGCGCACACCGAGCATGCCTATAACGTTGATGTGATCGGTTACATTGGGAAAAGGCGAAGCGGGGTTGATGGATAAGTACCTATATCTAAGAGTCGATGGTGCAATACCAATAGGTAGTAATTGCAATTGCTCCTATAGGAAGGTAAATATGTTGATATCGCTTGGTGAAATTTGATAAATTCTCTATCATCTTGCCGCTTTCCCTCATCTCATCTTCTCATTCTTTATGCCACGTTAATAGACACCTTCATCACTCTGTCGTAGCCATGGTGTCGCGTCCACTTACCAGCAGAACTCTGCTCCATAAGCCCGAAAACACCAATTCCTCAACTGCGAAAGATGGCGCGGACGAGGAAAAGCGTCTTGAGGAGAAATTTGCGACTTTCAGACATCTAGTTCCTATTACGCAGAATCCCGATGTCATATTCCTTAACGCCGCCTCGGCACCCCCGTCGAACCTCATCGTCCACGAGGCTATCACGAAGTACTCGTCCGACGCGCTCTACGAAGAGTACCCGTACACCCAATGGCGCGCCACGCGCGAGGAAGCAAGAGGGTTGATTGCGAAATGCATTAATGCCGAGGCGCCGGAGACGGTCGCGTTTACGCGGGATACGACGGAGGGGTTAGGCGGGTTCATTCGCGCTTTAGCGGGAAAGGGAGGAGGGAAATCGGGGCAGGGGTTTGGGAAGGGGGATAATGTGGTGCTGGTCGATAACGAACACCCGAATATGGTGTACTGCTGGCTCGCGCTCAGGGACCAGGGGCTGGAAGTCAGGATCGTGCCGACGGTCGAGGAGGCGCGGAGGACGGGGCGGATACGGGCTGTGGGGCCGGAGACGCTTAGGCCGTTTGTGGATGCCCGGACTAGGGCGGTGGGGATTAGTTCCGTTACGTTCGATGCCGGGCAGGCGAACGATGTGGAGGGGATTTGTAGGGAGTTTAGGCCCAGGGGGGTTCATGTGTTGGCGGATGTGTCGCAGCATGTGGGGATCGCGCAGATAGATGTTCAGAGGATGGGCGTCTCGGCTGCGGCGTTTAGTTTGCATAAGGGGTTGAACTGTCCTACTGGTATAGGGGCGCTGTATATTTCTCCGAAAGCGTTTGAGGCGATGGGGGATCCGGTTCCGCCGATCGTGAATATGGCTGCGGTACGGAATATGAGCGAGAGTCTGCTGGTTAGCGCGGACGAGCCGGTGGATTACTTCCCGGATGCGAGGAGGTTCGAGCATCAGAATATGAGTCTTGTCGGCGTGGCGGCCGCGGCGGCGTTTACGAGGTTTTATCTTGAAGTTCTCGGTCCCGCGGATGTGGAGGCGTATCTGTATTATCTGACAGAGTTACTGATACGGGAGTGTGAGGGTTTAGAGATTAGAGTTGTTGGCCCGAGGGAGAGGAGGGAGAGAGCGCCACATATTTGTGTACTAGAGCTGGATGGGGAGACGTGGGGATCGTATTTGACCGGGATTGGGGGGGCGAGGTTTACGGTGAATCGATTGGGGATTCGGGTCTCGTTTGGATTCTTCAACTCGGTGGAAGATGTTAAGAGGTTTGTGCAGGTATTAAAGTTGGGCAGTGCGAGAGGGTTATGCATATAATGCTAATAGTGTGGTGTTGTTTTTTTGATGATGATCTTGTTTACGTCCGGAGGACGTGAATCTATCTAGGTAGGTAGATACACATCAGCTCATCTAAGGAGCTCTGGGACGTCTAGAGTACCTCACAGCAACAAGGCAGAGCTAGAGTTTCGCGTGACATAAGGGAAAGTTGTTTTTTTTATATTGGATTGGTAAGTAGGTACCTTCCTAGGTAATTAACCTTATTAATTTCATAGCGAACCTGAGTAATAGGGAACTAAAGATTAATGATAATAACGTTAATGCCTAATACCTCTAACCTGGCTTATAGAAGGAATCAAATTAGTCTGTTTCTTCAATAAACGTAGTCCGTTTCCAATCGTCCATATTGGCGTAATATGACACGCATGCTTCTTCTCTCGTAGCATACGCCAGATTATTTGTGTCGAAAAACCCACAACACGAGTAATACTCTAACAAATCCTCTCGATTGTCTCCGATGTCGCCTACCAGCCTTTCAAGATAATGGTCATTATCACTTTCCAGTCCTCTAAGCAGCCTCTCCATGTCAAAACGAGAAGACAGCCACGAGCCCTCCTCATTTAGCCGGCGATATGTCAGGAACTCGGCTTGAACAAAAGCCCAAACCATACCTAACCGTTTATTCTCACAATAGATTAGTTCAGCGCCTATATTACCCTCGACCTCGTGCAAAAAGTGACCACAAGTTTCAGCCCGGTGTTCCCAGTTATGCTGTTCATCGTGCTGAGTAGGGTTGATTCGTCGCTTACTTACGTCTTGCTGGAGGATGGCGACCATGACTCTCCATCCCAGGT
The DNA here is from genome assembly GCA_022695765.1 of Annulohypoxylon moriforme. Taxonomy (NCBI): domain Eukaryota; kingdom Fungi; phylum Ascomycota; class Sordariomycetes; order Xylariales; family Hypoxylaceae; genus Annulohypoxylon; species Annulohypoxylon moriforme. The sequence continues at coordinate 8,838 of MU403145.1, read as the reverse complement.
TGATATTTGGAGTCCATTCCATACTCTTTTCCTGGAATAGAATCAAGGCCAGTTCTGTTGGGTCTATCTCCAGATGTTGACAGTTATGCTCTGGATCACGCCCTAGTAACAAGGAAACAGAAATTTTCGCGACAACACAAGGATCAACACGGAATGTTAATAAACACACAAGGCAAGCGATTATTCCAAAGAGATTTTCGCCAGGCATGCCCTTATTGGCCAAGCAAAATGCTGTCAAGACTAGGGCGTGAAGAGGTCCGACCTTGAATTCGAATTCACAACGGCTACAGCGTTTGACAAATAATCCACTCGGAGTATTGCCCTCTGGGCGCCATGATACAAACATATTTGCAATGATATGACAGACTGCTTGAACCGACGTATGACAGAACATATGTTTCCATTGGTTTGGAATTGATGATGTTCCGGAAGCATGTAGATGGCGGACACAAGGCGAATCAGCATCCCACCTTCCACAGGGATCGACATCTTGTCCCGGATATCGAGTCTGAAGATTAAAAGCCTTGCCTAGGGCTTGGGGCGGTACTGCGCTATGTGATCGTATGATGGTAACGAAGAGAGCATCCAGAACAGTAAGACCAGAATGATCGATGTAATTAAGACCGATCGACATCCAATGTTTCATTTTCCGTAGCAATGTTTGAAAAACTGAACAGCAAGTTTTGCCACCATCCAAGAACATTGCAGCCAAATGAAATGGGAAGATATTTTTTTGGATAGAACTGGTATTTAAAATGTGAACTACTGCATCTATGTTCCGTGACATAATCGCGAAAGTTAAAGCTTCAGCCGCCAGGTCTTCGGGTGAGTTTTCAATAGTCTTCGCAATATAACCGACATCTAGAGGAATATTTTCGCGTGAGACTGTAGAGAACTCATTTTGCCGAAGCCCCCGCCCAATAGTGCTTGCAAGACCCCCGGAGAGTTTATTGGAATCCCATAGTGTCCAAGTAGACTCGTCGTCAATGTCTTCTGGCTGATCCAAAGATTGTGGGGGAGGAGATGGAAGATATTCATACTCGGGAACTCGGTAATGTATTGACCATCTACAGAGTTGAGTAGGATTTGGAAATGACAGAGCAATTGCCATGGGTGAAAGGGATTCTGATGTTGTTTCTATGTTAATTCGATGATCCGGCGTAGATGGAATAGGGTGTCCGGCAAACGTTCTAGCTTCAATCAAGGCTGAGGTCCAAGTTAGGGGTCCCCTGCCCCAGTACTTTGCTGTCATAAAGGAATACATCCAAAAGTCCTGAAGCCATGTTGCGGTAGACCTAGTGGAAATAGCCTGGTCAGAGTCTTGTGCTATTGTATTGCAGTCGTTGGTAAGGTGTCTTACCTTCTTTCGTCACTGTTCAACTGCGCTAGCAAGTCCTTTTCTCGGCCCTCCAAGAACAGTCTAGCATTATTCAAACGGGTTATCCTATGGATTGAGCTCATAGTATTATGAGGTGCTGGAGGGGATATCCCCTCTTGTGGGCTTCCCACATGCATGTCGCTAGGGGTGTTAGGTCCGATGGAGAATGGTGAAGGGTTATTATTGCCACTATGTTTGCGGAATAGGGTCGCGAACGAGGGATCATACTGGAGAAACCTATGAGAGGGGTCAGTCGGAAAATATAAGGAGTGTTTTTCCATGTTTCTGAACCTACAACCCTGGAGTCCAAGTTGGTAGGTTTTCGCTTTTACGCCTGGTGTCATCTATGTGCCGTTTTATTTTTTTATTGCTCACCGTCTTTTCGAAATTGCCCTGATTGATGGTTACGCTAGGAGTACTCGAGGCAGGTGGCAGGCGACGTTTATGAACAGCAACAATAGCAGCATCTTTCTGTTTTGCTACAATGTTTTTCTTGATTCCCCATTTCCGGAGACGGTACCGATAATCCTCGGGGCTGGTGGATATCATTAATAGGCTAGATAGCAGACATAGAAACAGAGTACTTACCCAGCATCAAAGCTATATCTATCTCTCATTGCTTCTTGTAAATTTTTCATGGTCTTGTTCTCTATCGTGTAGAGCCTTACAATATCGTCCTTGAGGTACTCCCATCTCTCATTATATGAGATATGCAAGAACTTTTCGACAGGAGGTTCGGAAGCGGAAGATGATGAATGTTCCATATTTCCCAGTATCGATTTCTTGATTGCAAACTTGAGTACCTAGTATCGTTGAATATCTGAGAGATATGGAGGCGGTAAAGGGTTGAAGAAAAGTTCCCCGCCCGAAAAAGCGCCACCGGTTCGTTGCCTTATAGATAGATGCGACTGGACGGTTGGCCATATGATAAAAACCGCCAAAACCGCCAATTCATCATATATACATAACGCCACATATTAATAATTGAATAATAAATAAATTAATATTTATTAATAAAAAAAATCATTTTATATAATAAGATATTTTTTATTATTAATAAAAAAAAATTATTAATATTTAATTTTTTTATATTATAATTATTTATAATATTAATTTAATAAATATATACTTAAGTTAAGTATATTTATTTTAATGTTTTAATGGTTAATTTTAATAATCTTTTGAAAATCTTAAAAATTATTAATAAATACGAAATTATATTTAAGGAAATAATATTATTTTAAAGTTTAAATATTTTTATAAAATTAATATATATATAATTTTATTAAGTTATTATTAAAAAATAAAACTTATAAATAAATGTATTTTTATTTTTTTATTTGTTTTAATATTAAATATTTTTTTATACTTTTAATTATTTATTAATCTATTTAAAAATTAAAAAATAAGATTAATAAGTAAATATATATTTATTTATTTATTTATTTATTAAGTAAATAAATATTAAATATTTTTTTATGTTTTCGATTATTTTTTAATTTATTAAGAAACGTTTAATCGAATTAATAAGTTATAATTTAATATAATTTTATTAATTTTTATAAAACTTAAATTTAAATAAGTTTAAAAATTAATGCGAATTATATTTTTAATGATTTATTTATTAAATATTAATTAACGGTTTATTTATTAAATTAAAGGATAAATTAAAAAATTAATTATTTTTAATTTTAAAATAAATTATTAATTTATTAAAAGTAAATATATTAATAATATTATTAAAGGTTTAATTAAGGTTTTATTTTTTAATATTAAGTTTAATTACGTAATTTATAAAAGCTTTATTATTATATTTAAATTAAAGGTTTTTAATGATATTATTTTAAATTGTTATGTTATTTTTAAAAGAAGTTTTATTTTAATAAAAGCGATTATTTTATTAAATTTTTTATAAGTTAACGTTTTATAATAATAAAACTTGTTATTACGTAATTAATGATAAATTAATTTAAATAAATGTAGTTTATTTTATAATTATATTATTAAAGATTTTATTATTATTTATTTTTAAATTTATTAAAACGGACGTAAAAGCTTTTATATTATTATTTATAATTATGTTTTAACGTAATATTAATAATAATAATTTAGCTTGGTTTTAATTTTATAATTAATATTTTTTTATTAATGTCCGCTTTATAAGTATTAAAATTATTAAAAATTTTTTCGATAAATTATTATTTAAAATATAATTTTTTAAAATATTATTATTTATAATATAATCCCTTAATATATTCTTATTATTAAATAAGATTAAAGTTAAATTAATATGCGTAAAAAAAAAACTTTTTTATAATAAAATATAAGCTTAAAATTATTAATTTATTTTTAAATAAATGTTATAAAAAATTATATTTATTTAATTAATATATTATTTATATTAATATATATTAATTTATTTTTATTATTAAATAAAAAAAGTAAAATAATTTAATAAAGTAAATATATTTAATGTTATAATAAGTGTTACCGGGTTAATTAAAGAATTTAATAAAATAAAAAATAATAATAAAATAAAAAGTAAAAGAAAATATAATAATAAGAAAAATTAATTATTATTATATAACTTAAATTCCTTTTATTTATTATTAATCTTTTATAATATTACTTTTAATTTAATTAATTTATAAGTTTTTTTAATTTTTTTTCTTTTTTATAATTCCTTAAATTCTTCTTAGAATATTATTATATATATAATATATTTTTTAATAATATTTAAAATAATAATTTAAAATATTTTATTTTCGTAAATATTTTATAATATTAACTTATTATATTTAATAAACTTAATTATAATAACCTTTCTTTTAATTATTTTAACATTTTAAATAAATTTATATTTAATAAATTATTTAAAAATTATTATTAATAATTTATTATATAATCCCATTATATTATTTATTAATTAAATATATAAGTTTTTATTAATATTAATTAAAATAATTATATTAATTTAAATTATATTATATTAATTTTATAATAAAAATGATTTTTATAAAATATATTTTTTTTAATTATTAAGTTAAGTTTAAATAATATTTTAATTCTTTTACTTTTAATTAAATAAATATAAATAAATATAATTATTTATAATAATATTTACTTTTAAAATCGGATTAACGTTTAATTTTTAATGAATTTTTTTTTTATAATATTTTATTTATTTTAAATAACTTAGTTAATAATTAAATTAAATTAAAGATTAAAATTATTAATTAATAATTAAATTATATTATTAAATTACCGTTCGTTAATTTTATATATTAAATTATTTTATCGTTTATTTATTATTATATTTAACTTATATTTAATATATTTCTTATTAAAAATATTAATTAATAATTAAATATATTAACCTTAATTATTTATTTTAAAATATATAATATAAATGATATTAATTTATAATATTATAATAAAAAGGAAAGTAAATTAAGAATATAATAAATTTTTAATTTATATAACATAAGTAATATAAGTAACATATATAACATATGAAACTTATATAACTTGTGTAACCTTTTAAATGTATTAATTAATAATAATAAAATGGAAAAGTAATTTATAAAAGAAATAATTATTATTTTATTTATTTATAATTAATTTATAAATATGTTTATAAGTTAATTTATTATATTTATTATATTTTTTAAATAAAATATATTAATTATTTTTTTTATATATATTTATATATATAGCGAAAAATATAAAATAATTAATAAAATTAATATAATAATAAAAGGATTAAATTTATTAAAGTATAAAAAAGTTTTATTTTTTTATAATTAATTAATTATAAGCAAGTAATTTATTTATTTTTTATTAAAGTAGTTTAAAAAAAAGTTATTTTTTTATTATTAAAAATAATATTATACTTAAAATAAAAAATTATAAATATATTTTAATATTAAAGTTTTTATTAAAATGAATTAATAATTAATATATTTTATTTTACCATTTCTTATATATAAAATTTAATTTTAAAGAATTAAAATAATTAATAAAATTTATTATTTCATTTATTTTATATTTATAATTAATAATAATTAAGTAATATAACGCTTTTTTAAATAATTATTATTATAAAAGGTTTAAGATTTTAATTAATTTAAATAATAAGGTTTTTATTATTTAAGGGTAATATTTTTAAATAAATTTAAACCGCTTAATTTATAATTCTTTTTAAAATTAAATAACCTTTAAAATATAAACCTTTTAACTATTTATAATCATATATTATATTTAGAAAAATGTTTATAAGTTTTAATATAATATAAATATTAAATATACACTTATAATTTTAATTTATTTAAATTAAATATACTTATATAAAAAAATATAAAAAATTATTCCTTACTTTTTAAAAATAATTAATAAAAATGTTTTAATAACGTATTATTATATTATTATATTTGTTTAATTATTTCGTTTAAAGTTATTAAAAAGTTTAAAATAAAAATTTAATAATAAAACTTTAATATTTTATTTATTTAAATATTAATAATATATACTTTTAATATTAAAATGTTAATTTATATAATTATAATTAAAGTTAATTTTTTTAATATAAATTTTTCGGTTTTAATGATTACCGATTTAATCGGACTTAGTTTTAATTAAAGCTTTAAATAATTTTAATATATTTATAATTATTTTAAAAATATAATTTAAATATAATATATATACATTATAATATTTTTTTTATATTTTGTTTAAATATAATTTTAAAAAAAATAAAAATTATTATATAAATGTTAAAATACTTCGGCTTTATATAAATTATAAACTATATTAAAATTAAATTATTTATTAATATTTAAAAAATGGAATTATTTAAAAAGATATCTTTTAAAAATTTTAATATAAATACGGTTTTTAAATAAATTATTAAACTTTTTAATAATATATGAAATTATAAAACTTTTATAAATATATTAATAATTTTTATAATAAAATTTATAATTTATTTAAAGAAAGATTATTATATATTTAAATTATTAATTATTTTAAGTAAAAACGACCATATATTAATTTATTATTACATTTTTTTTAATAAAAGTTAAAATAATGGGGTATATATTATAATGTTTTAATAAGATATAATATTAAGTTATTATTTTTTATATAATATTATTTCTTTATTAAGAATAATATTAATAAGGAAATCATTTATTAATTAAAATATATTTATAATATTAAAGTTTTTTTCACTTTTTTTACTTGAATTTATATTAAGAATAATATGAAAAAGAGAATTATAAACGTAGAAAATTAATAATAATTAATAAATATTTTAATAGATTTTTTTAATTAATATTAATAATAATTTAATATATTAAAAAACTTAAGGAAAGGAAATATTTATTTATTTATACGTAAAAATATTATGTTTTTTATTTTAAGAAAAATGATTTAAAGTTTATATTTTTAACGATATTTAAATGTAATACGGTAATATATAAAGATTCGGATATATTTAAAAAAAAATAAAAAATATATAATATTTAATCTTAATTTTATATGGTGTATAAATAAATATTATAAGTTACGATTTATAAGTTTTAAAATTTATATATATATTAACGTATATTTTTATTAAATTATATAGTATAATATTAATAAGTTTAATTTTTTATTTATTAATATATTATATTAATATTTTATATTTATTAATAATTTAAAGTTTTAATTATAGTTTATTTAAACCGATTATAATATGGAAATTTTTTTTATAACTTAAGTTTAATTTTATTTTATTATGGAATTATAACCTTAATTAATTATTTAAAATTTAAACGGAATAAAATAAATATATAAATAAAAATATTATATTATTAACTTTTATTATTAAGTTTTAAGTAAATTTAATTATAAAATTAAATATTAATGGAAGTTTTTATAAATAAAAGTATTAAATTATTAAATTATAAATATATTAAAATAATAATTATATTATTTTATTAATTTTATTACTTATATAATTATTTTTTAAAGAAATGATTAATGTAATTTATTTTATAAAAAACGACTTTATTAATTAAATAATTATATATATTATATATAAGTTTTTATTATGGAAAAACGTGGTTAAATTTATAAATAATTAAAATAATTATTAAATTAAATATTAATTAAATAAAAATTATATTATTTTTAAATATGTGAATATAATGTAGTAAAACTTAAGTAATATAAAAGTAAAGAATTTTACCGTAAATTTAACATTTAATTTAACATTATAAAATATAATATAAAAATTAAAAAAAGATTTAATTTATTACGATTTTAATAGTTTTTTAATATTTAAAACGTAATAAATATACGATGATTAATTTATTAAACATTTGTTAAGAAATATTATAATTAATTTAACTTGTTTATATTTATAAAGATATATGTAATTAAAAAATTATTTAAAATAATATAAAGTAAAAAAAAAAGTTTTAAAATTAATGTTAAATGAATTTTTTTACGATAATTTAAATTTATATTATTAAAAATTACGTAAGTAATTAAAGGGTATAATTAATGGTAAAGATTATTTAAACATATATAAAAATAAATATACGGTATAAATAAACGTATATAAATATAACGGGAATTAAAACTTATGAAATTTATTTATATATTATTATATATAAATATAATATATATTATATATTATATTTAAAGAAAAAAAAATTAAATTATCCCTTTAAAATAATATTAATATTAAAAGTATTTTATAATTTAAAGTGTTAAAATTTTAAATTAAATATTTATATATATTTTAATATTAAATATATTAAACTTTATTATTTAACTTAATAATTAATTTTCTTTTTTAAACTTTTTTTTTTAAGGGTATAATTTATTTAAATTTAAAATTTATTTATTTACTTATTTTTTATATTATAATGGATTTATTTTAAAATCATTTTCTTTTAAATTAATCGAACTTTATAATTATAATATAAAATTTAATTATTTTTTTATAAAAGTTTATTAAATATATAAATATGTTTATTATTAAATAAGGTAATAATATTTTAACATTTTTTTAAAATATAAGAAATAAAATAAAAATTAGTTTTTAAAATATAAAGAATAAAATAAAAGTTAAAATTTAAGTAATGAAAATTAAAATGAAAATTAAAATTTAAGTAATAAAAATTAAAATAAAAATTAACTTTAACGAAATGAGAATTAAGATTAATGTTATAAAAATTAAGATAAGAATTAATTTTAACGAAATGAAAACCGAGATTAATGTTTTAAAAATTAAAATAAAAGCCGGTTTTAATAAAGTAAAAAATAATATTTAAATTATTATTATTTATATTAATAATTTCAAAGTTTATGTAATGGTTTTATAAGTATATTTTATTTTATTTTATTTTATTATTTATATATTAATTATATATTTTTTCTAATAAAAATAATAATATTATTATATAAACGTT